>CAUYRT010009182.1:0-43413 GCA_963574885.1 Lepilemur ruficaudatus | reverse complement strand
GCATCCCTAATCCAAAAATCTGAAATGCTCCAAAGAGCGCAGACATGACATACAAGTGAGAAAGTACACACCTGACCTCACGTGATAGGTCATTTATATTATTAAAAATACTGTATAGTATTAAGTTACATTCAGGCTATATATCTATAAAGTATACATGGAACATAAATTAACTCTGTGTTCGAACTTGGGTCTCATCCCCAAGACATCTCATTATGTATACGTGAATATCCCAAAATCCAAAAATATTCAAAATCCAAAACACTTTTGAGTCTCAAGCATTTCAGATATGTGATACTCAACCTGTATTTGCAAACTATATATTTGATAAGGGATCAATATCCAAAATATATGTGGAACTCACAAGCTTACTAACACAAAAAACATACAACCCATTTAAAAATGGGCAAAGGATCTGAATGAATATTTTTCCGAAACAGACGTAAAAATGGCCAACAGGTATATGAAAAAGTGATCAGTATCACTAATCATCAGGAAAATGCAGGTCAAAAACACAAGATGTGAAATGAGGTATCATTTCACATCTGTTAAAATGACTATTACCAAAAAGATAAGAGATAGCAAGTGTAAGCAAAAGTATAGAGAACAAGCAATCCTTGTACACTATTGATAGGAATGTAAATTGGTATAGCCATTATGGGAAACAGATGGAGTTTCCTCAAAACATTAAAAATAGAACTACCATACAATCCAGCAATCCTACTTCTTGGTATATATCCAAAGGAATGAAATCACTATTTTGAAGAGATATCTGTACCCCTATGCTCACTGCAGCATTATTCACAATAGCCAAGATATGGAAACAGCCTAAATGTATGTCAATGGAGGAATAAAGAAAATGTGATAAATCTATGTAATGGAATATTATTCATTGTTCAAAAAGGAAAAATTGCCATTTGTAAGAATATAGATGAACCTGGAGCGCATGATGTTAAGTGAAACAAGCTAGTCACAAAAAGACAAATACTATATGATCTCACTTTCATATGGATTCTAAAAAGTCAAACCCATACAAGCAGAGAATAGAATGGCTAGGTGCTAGGGCATGAAGGAAATGGGGAGATGTTGGTCAAAGGATATACACTTTCAGTTATGAGTAAGTTCAGTGAATCTACTGTATAGCATAGGGGCTATAATTAATAATACTGCATTATTTACTTAAAATTTGCTAACAGAGTAGACCTTTAATGTCCACACACACACACACACACACACACACATACACACACATCCCAAAAAAAGGGGGAGGGTAACTATGTGTGGTGATAGATGTGTTGATCAATTTGACTGAGGTAATCATTACAAAATATATACAAATACCAAATCATGACATTGCACAACTTGAATACATACAATTTTTATCTGTCAATTATACTTCCTTAAGCTAAAAAAGAGGTGTTTTTAAAAACTGAATTAATAAAAATACCTTTTTTAAAACTTATTTAATTGAATCTTACTCTCTTTAAATTTAGAATTAGTCTTCCCTCAGTATCTGTGGGTAATTGGTTCCAGGAGTCCCCTCAGACACTAAAGTCTCTCATATAAGATGACATAGTATTTACATATAACCTATGCACATCCTCCCATATACGTGAAATCATCTCCAGATTATTTATAATACCTAAAACAATGCCAACACATCACTTGACTTACATGAATTCAACACAGTACTCAGAAAGCAGCAAATTCAAGTTCTGCTTTTTGGAACTTTTTGGAATTTTTTGTTTTCTAAATATTTTTGATCTACAGTTAGTTGAATCCATGGATGTCTCCATGGATGCAGAATCCACACAGAGAGGACAGACTGTATTACCCACGTATGTTCCACTGCAAGCACCACACAGACAATTTCCACAGGTAAGCCCCTATGTTACCCTAAACCAACAGGTAAAGCACACCTTCATCATATAAGTCAGCATCAGCTACCATTTAAGTGGCATGATCTAATTTCACACATGGCTATTTTAGCCACCATATCCTAAATTGTTAGCAGAGTGAAAAAGGAAGATAGCATTATAGCTGCCAGAGGTAACACGATATAAAAGGAACAAATCTTAAGAGATAGATCTGATTCTCATCTCAGCTACATCATAGGTCATTTGGGATAACATAGTATAGTTATTTACACTATTATCTAAAGTTTTATTTCCCTACTTTTCAAAGACGTAAAACACCCACACAACTATATATATATATATACACACACACACACACACATACACACACACACACACACATATATATATATATCACTGCATAATGCCTGCCTGACACAGAAAAATTTCGCAGCTAACATCTATGCAGTAATGTAATATAATGGCTTAAGAGTGTAACAATTAATGTCAAATCCCAACTCTGCCACTTACTTAGCTGCACGACCACAAGCAAGATATTTAATCTCTCTAAGCCTCAATTTTACAAATACATGTATCAACTAGAACTATTAATGGATTTTGTAAGATATAAAGCACTTAGGCCCACAATAAACACAATAAACATTTGTTATAATTATCTTAATTAAGCATTTAAGGCTTTAAAATAATGTATTAGCTATCCTATGATATACACAGAATCAGCAAAAGATAATTTCCAGCATTTTCAATGAGCCAATATACAATTAATTTGGTCCTTCTAACTTCTTTTTTGCATATTTTATATGACAACTGATTAAACCATTTCTTAAACAGATGCTTATATAATGTAATTATTGGGGAAAAAAATATTAAACAGTCTTCCAGAAGACTTACTACTGGAAGCAAAGGAAAAAAAATATTTTTAACTCTTATAACAAGACTACTAAAGTGTAAGAAAAAAATGGATCCTATAAAATATTATAGATGATACTGGGAAGTGGCAATGAGCTGTGCTCCCAGTCAGCCACAATCACAAAACAAACAATACTCCACAGTGTACTGTGTTGTCAGTGTTTTTTAGATATCGTGTGCTGTGTTTTCACATCCTATCATGTCTACAAAATGCCCATTTTGGACTCAGGATATTTTCAATTTATGATGGATCTATCAGGATGTAACTCCACCATAAGTTGAGGAGCATCTGTGTATGCCTTCTTTCTTTTACCTGACTCTACCTCTCAACAAAATATTATCACTTTAAAAACTCTTCATGTGTAATAATTTATGCTGTACATTACTGAAAAATACCTTTGTGCTAGTATATGCTATACCTTTTGGGGAGCGAGAATCCTCTGCCTGAACTTTTCAACCGTTTCTTGACCCATAGAAGACCAAGCGTTCACAAATGCTTCTGCTTTGTCTTGTCTAAGACGGATGTTCTCTAATTGCTGCTGCAAAGCTGTTGGCTTCACATTGTGATATACTGCCTATTAAAGAGAAAAAATATTACATAAATCTTTCATATTCATACAGAGATCTTAAACTGTAATCAATACAAAATTATTTTTAAATGATTTCAATCAAAAGAATATTTCACATTCCTATTCCAGACATTTTTGGTTATTTTACAAATAATAAAATACACAACAAAGTACCAGAAGGTTCAGAATCAAATGGCCTAAATTGTTCAGGCTAACTTTTTTTCATTTTTGCCTGTGGTTTAAGCAATCTTAAATCTACTTAATAATCAAAATATTTCTTTATGTTGGTTATATAAATGGCACCTTATTTAAAATTGTGTTTTTTCATTTACTTATTTCAAATAAGTATACAATGGTTTCTTTCCCAGCTAACAAATATTTTCCAAGAAGCATTTTCTCACAACTACCTCATTTACCAATTTCCTCAGTTATATATAATAAAAAAATTATAAAATTTTTTAACAACGATACCTGTTCTGTTTCCTACATTACTCTGGAACAACTTTCCCATCAACCCCATGCTGTGCTGCCCTATTCAATAACCCTTTTCTTCTGTTGAAGGACTACCAAGGGTTAGAACCTCAGTTATCTTTAGGATCTATGATCTGTATAAGGCTGTAATAGATAACTGGCAGCTTGTCCTCCTCATAGTATCTGTTCACTAAAATGCTCATGAAGCTACAGAACTATTTGGGGGGGTGGGTAACCTAGCCACCTCCTAGGGGGAGCTGAGCCCATTCCCATGTGATAGAGAGCCTGGTTTGAAAATGAGGCTCTGGTGTGGCAGGGGCCAGAAATCCTCTAAGCTTTCAGAAGCATCCAGAATACCTGCCATCAGCTCCTGAATCAGGGATTTTCAGCACTACCTCTGAGCCATGGGGTTGGCTGCCCAGCCAGGCTTCCAGGCCCCGAGGACATGTGGTCAGGTTCAGCAAGCGCCAGTGTGTAGAGTGTGGGAGGCGGCTTCTCCTTCAGGAAGCAGATAGCCATGCAGGTAGAATTGTTATCTCCCAAATGGCCAAGTATAGTGCCCCCCGGCTCCAGCCCACTGGGGACCACCACTCAGGGTTTGGGGTAGGCAGGAGGGCAGTTTTTCCAGCCACCCCAGTCTGTCAGGCAGAACGCAGTAGAGTCTTTATAGGAAACTCTTTCAGGTCAGGGGATTAATTTTCTTGTTTATTATTTGGGGGGATAGGGTGGGGTGGGTATAGTAGTATTTTACCACGGTGCTTCTAAGTTACTTAAAAAAAAAATACTGTCCACAAAAATTTTTTTTCTTTTATTTGCTTGAGTTCACATCAGTGATGGTCACAGCTTTGATGGTCACAAGGTTGCCTTCTTGTTGAGCAGGCAGTTCCTCTTCTGCTGGCCTTCCAGACCTCCAAGGTCAGGCCCTGGGCCCTAGCCCCTCATCCCTTCTCCATAGCCCCTCTTTCCAAACAGAAAAGGCCATGGTCAGGGTGTTTTTCCCATGTAAACAAACACTTAACTTGTTTAACAGAAATGCCAGCAAGTAACCTATTGGGAAAGGTGGAGAAGTGAATTACCTTTCCAGTTTCCAGGGATTTATTACTAGTATGGGTCCTTTCTGATACCACCAGGATCACTTCAGGCAAAGTGGAGCAGAAGGCTGCTGAGGGTGTGGGTGAGTCATGGCAGCCCCCAGCTCAAAGGGCAAGCCTGCTTCTAAGCCTAGATTCACTTGCAAGCTTCAGTCTCTGGACCATTTGGTGTTCACAGATGTTAGGGTTGGGGGCTAGCTTTGGATTTGATTCTTAGATAGGAGGGCATCTTTAGATTTTAAGGCTTCTGAACCTCAATCCCTGGACCAGGCAGTCATCACAGAAGAACAGTTACCTTTTCCACTTGGTGGCACAGGAGATAAGGTGGGGAGGGATGTGTGGGTTCATTTGGCCTTGCTCTGTGCAAGGTGAAACAGTATCTGTTTTCCCTCTCCATTTTCCCTAACTGGATGAAAAAGACACATTCTGGATCTCTTTTGTTAGAGAATCAGCCAGTTTGAGGGGAAATGGGAAGCCAGAGATGTGAATCCTTTGAAAAGATTGTAAACTACTGATTTTTGTTCTTTCAAGCTTATTTGTAAATATCTATTTGAATGCTGTGTATTTGTACAGGCATTTGAGCAAAAAATGTATAGAGTTTGATGTCCAACTGGTATTCAGCCCTATAAATGTGTTTTTAACCTCTGGGATTCTGTGCTTATTTAAAACAAAAAAACTTCTAACCATTTCTTTTGTGTATTCATGTTTAAAGAAAAAGTGATTTAAAATGATCTTACCTGTACCAGAAAAGCAAAGTTAAAAAAAATTTTGTACCAGTGCCCCCAAGAGGTATTTTACTGTATATATTGTGGTAGCATGTTCACAATCCAAGACATAATGCAAATCTTAGATGTAAATATCTACCACTTGACTTTTTCTCCCCTTTCCCGCTCCCTTGAGTCCTGTGATGTAAATTAAAGTTGAATACCTGATACTGATCCACTGAATTCACTGAATAGGGGCGATAGATGTGCCCCCTCCAACCCTTGTTGCTGGGCTCCAAGCCCTCCTAGCCCCATAGCCAAGTTCTGTCTGCACTGAGCAGAGCCAACCCTTTCCGCGTGAAGGGAGGCAGCCCAAGAGCAAACATCCTCCCGTGCTTGTCTGCTGACCCATGCACGGGACCGCACGCAGTAAGCCCCTCGGCAGCCAACGGCCCTGAGGGCTTTGCTGGGAAGGAGGCGGTGGGCCAGCCACCTCGGCCACGCTTCTGGAACTGGTGAGGAACTGGGGAGCTCTTCCAGGAGCGGGGGATAAACCCCCCAAGTCCCTCTGACCTCCTCACTCTTAAGTGATCCGAAAGCCTCCGCAGTAGCCCTGGCCGGGCGCTTCCTCCAGAAATCTAGGGTGGCAACCCAGTTTGGCCGGCCTCTGTCCCTCCCTCTGGCAGCTCCTGCAACCGGAGTCTGTCCGGCCGGCAGGTCTTCTCCTGCCAGCCCGTGCAAGGTGGGCTCTGGTCAGCCGGGGATCAAGCAGATGGGTGCCTGAGCCTCGAAGACGTTTCCCAAAGGGAACGCCTACGCGGTGGTTTGACAAAAGGAAACAAACTTCTGAGCCATGGCTGGGGCGGCCCGCCCTCCCTGCTTGCCCTATTGGGTCGCGTGCGGCTGACCCCAAAACTCCTGACCTGCCCACGAGTTGGGCCCTGGGCGAGGAGATCCACAAGGTTTTCAAGGCGGGCGCGGGGCCAAGGGCAGGGAGTACGCAGAACAACGCAGAAGATGCGGGGCGACGACCCCTAGGCCTCAACCAACACGGCTGCCCCTACCCAAGATCGCTACAGAACTATTTAAACTTTTATTTCACAAGTATTCCTATTTAACCAACCAACAGGAATTTACTGAGGATCTATTTTAAGCCCAGCAATTTGATAGACTTATACAAGATACACAAAAAATATAATCCTCACTCCCCATAAAAGTTCAAAATCTAGTGAAGGAGACATAATTGACACACGTAAACTAATGAAAGATTAACTGTGCTCTACTATGATAAGCCAAGGATAAAAAACATCCAAATAGGGAAAGACAGCAAGTATAGGGACCAAGGCTGAAATTAAGGAGGTGTGACTTGAACAGGAGCTTAAATAATGAACAGAATTTAGATTAGAAAAGATGCAGAATGGCAGCTCAGTAGGAAGAAATATTATGACAATACTTCTTTGCTAAGTGTCCTAGTCAAATGTATCCCCCAAATCATTTATTTAATTTGTTAAATAAAATGTGTTCATTTTTCCAAATTATTATAGCAAGTAGCAATGAATTCAAATCTCTTATAACTGTCTCTAATGAGTCTCGAATCATATTGTCAAATACTTTATAAATCTTCAAATAATTTTACTACATTGCAATTCTTGAGTAAAATATATTCACAGCTTTCATCTTGCATACTTTTTTATAAAAACATAGAAAGTCATATATATCATAGCACTCAAAATATGTAATAAACTATGGTCAGGAAATTTGAAGCAATAAAAATACCTGTTCTAAAATAAATGATATTGTTTCAAGAACTAGGTGAAGATCTTGTTTCTCTAGAGAAAATGCAGCTTGAAGTTTTTCTTCTTCTTCTTCACTGAAACTGCTCTCAGCCTACAACACAAATAATAATCTGTTAGTACACATTCAGGTATTCAAAACTTATACTTAAGACAGAAAATTCATTTATTCATATATGAGATGAAAACTTTAAAGAAAAGTGAATATATGGTGAAAATAAATTGATATGCTTATAAATTTCTAAAAGGTATGGTACCCATTATAGATTTTTGTAAACACAGTAAATTGAATTAAAAGTTGTAATTATGAACTTCAAAGTTCCGCATTGCAGTACCCTAAAGAACTGCTGAGATACACTGAGGATTTTTAACTTTAATTAAAAAAAGAACTCACTTTTGTGCTTTCACATTTCTTGTGCCTGATTTTCATAGTTCTTCCATTTTATTTCATGATCAGCAGTCATTTCATGAAGCTGCAGCATAGTTACTTCAACAGGCTTTGTGTGAGGCCTAAAAGTCTCTCCAATGGAGGCAAGTATATGAGTTTTTTTATTGCATGAGTTGTGACAGCTACTTTTGAAGCTGAGAGGCCACAAATGTTTATTTCTGAATTCCTAGCTCTGGAAGTTCATCTGACTTCCATCAGTGTTTCCTAGTGCAGACTGTTGGCATGCTGGATTGGACAATTCTCTGTGCAAGACTGTCTTACACATTGCAAGATCTTTAAAAGTCCCTGGCTATTAAATGCCATCAGTACCCCTCCTCACATTGTAGCAAAACAAAAACAAACCCCATGTATCTGTGTATGCTAGGATGAGCCAGGAAAATGGCCAGTTCAAAAAAGGACCCCTAGGCTGGGCGCAGTGGCTCATGCCTGTAATCCCAGCACTTTGGAAGGCCCGGAGTTCAAGACCAACCTGGACAACATAGCAAGACCCTGTCTCTACAAAAAAATTAAAAATTAGCCATGTGTATTGGCATGTACTGGTAGTCCTAGCTACTCAGGAGGCTGAGACCAGAGGATTACTTGAGCCCAGGAATCCAAGATTACAGTAAGCTGTGATTGTGCCACTGCACTCCAGCCTGGGTGACACAGCAAGACTTTATCTCAAAAAAAAAAAAAAAAAAAAAGAAACCCATCCCAACCCAGATCCATGTTCAAGCATGCCCATATTCTATACCTAAGCTGTCTTAGTTTCCTCATGTTGATTCTTACTAGGAATTCCAAGGAACCAGTCTGTACAAAAAAAAAGATATCTTCTGCCCATAAACAGATTAAATTTGGTAAAATCAAAGTGCCAAGCTGATGGCATTTACAGTGGCAACCAAATCCCTAAAACTCTTCACCAACCTACCTGTCTCAGATTCTACTATTCTAAGGGCTCTGCTTGTCTCAAGGCAAAGGCCAACTTGGCAGACCTAGAGTACATTAAGGGAAGCTGGCAGATCTTGAAATTCACTACAAACTTGATTTGAGAGCCCTTATCACAGTAAGAGCCCCTCTAAAAGATCAGCCCCTGAAACTGTCTAGGGAAAAAAAATTTATGCCTTTCTTTATATATTCTTAGCAGGAAAGTATTACATGCATATATTTCTATTTTCAGTAGCTTCAGTTTTTAACAAGTACACCTTCTCAACTCCACTCCACTACCTCTGATGGCATAGCATTCAAGCATCTCTATAGAATACTTCAGTCACTCAGTTAACTCTAGGATAGATATAATTTATTCTCAACTCCAGATGTGACTGAAACAATCAAAAACAAACTACACATAACAATTGTCCCTGCAAGTATTCCATCCTCCCTCAGTATAAAGAACAAAAAAATGTGTACAAGAGTTTCTTATCCCATATTGTTTTACATAGTTAAGAAGGCAAAAATCAGCTAAAGAAATAAAACAGGACTTCTATTATCTACTGCCTACATCATTCACTTTTGGGCTGATTTAGAAAATGTTTCATACTCCTTTCTGAGATTTGATGGGGTAAGTGATGGATTCTGGAGCCAGACTGCCTTTTCAGCTAGCTATGTGACCTTGGGCAAGTTACTTAATTGGTTTCTATCTCAGTTTCTTCATAGATAAAGTGAGGATGACAATAGTACCTACTTCTCAAGCTGCTGTAAGGATTAGATGCGTTAACAATACAAAGCCATGAGAATAGGACCAAACATGGAGGGAGCAAGGTAACTTTATAAATAGCAAATACCACAAAATGCCGCAATTATTGTTCCTCCTGTTTCTCCATTCACATCATAAATTCCTTATAGGCAGGAATATAGTGACCTACATTTGTTTTGTGTCATGGTAAGAAAAAGAATAAACTCCAAGAATATTTATTGAGTGCCGACTATATAAGTAGCATCATATTAGGTATAAGAAGTAAAAGACATGATCCTCAAGACGTTTAAGGCCAGAGGAAGGCAAATTGATAAAAAGGTTTACAGATTTGGTGGCCTTCTAATCATGAAACAAATACTTACGATGCAGTACAAGTGAGGTAAGAATGAACCAAGTGTTTTGGAAGCACAGAAGAGAGAACACCAAACTCTGCTGAGAATGAGACTGAAAAATGCCTAAAGGATAAACAGTTTACTCAGTAAATAAGGGAAGAAGGACATTTGTAGGCAAGGGAAGAGTAAATGCATACACACATAGTTGAGAAAGTTCATAGCAAGTTGTAGTAAAAGAGCACTGTACAGTGTGACTGTAGCACTTACAAAGTGGGGAGAATGAAGGTTGCAGCCATATTACAATGAGTCTTGCATACAACAGTAGGATTTTGAACTTTTCTCCACAGGGCAATTGACAGTCACTGATGGCTCCGGATACTAAAAAAATATGGTCAATCTTTTTTTTGGAAAAAAAATATTTAGAAAGGATAGTATTATGAAGAAGTGACAGGAATCAAGAAGGTTATAGGCAAGGATACCTGTTTGAAGTTAACTATTCTCATCTAAGGGAGAGATAATAAGGATCTGAACTAGGACTGGGAGAATTTGGATTTTAGAGACATTTCAAAGAGAGAAAAGACATGGCCCTGGGGCTAGCCCCTGGGCAGGAAAAAGAAGTGGGAAGATTAAGAGTCCCAGTTCTCACTGGGTGGTGATAACTGGCACCAAGCAGAGCTGTTAGTGGCTGCTCCATAAACACATGTCAGATGGAGTTAAACTTTTATAACCTGATAAAGAAATTAACTTGGATTGGTACCAGGCGGTGAATTACTAAATATTCATGTCTAAAACAACTATACCCTTAAAGTAAAAGAGGAACAAAATTAAATGAAAGATTAGATATTGGCTGATAGCAAATACCACAGCATTATTTTTAAGGGGGAAAAAAAATTAAACCATGAAATCAGAATTTTCCCAAAGTATGTTCCACTGAACATTAGTCCCAAAATGTATACCATAACAAAACAGTTCCAAGGTCAAACACATTTGGAAAATGTTACACACCATATTCACCCTTACTTACCACAAACACTACCATATAAAATACTCTGAAAAGTTCCATAATAAAATACAATTAACTTTATTGAAAAGAGAGTTTCCCAAATTTTTTTTTTTTTTTTTTGAGACAAAGTCTCACTCTGTTGCCTGGGCTAGAGTGCCATGGAGTCAGCCTAGCTCACAGCAACCTCAAACTCCTAGGCTCGAGCAATCCTCCTGCCTCAGCCTCCCAAGTAGCTGGGACTACAGGCATGTGCCACCATGGCCGGTTAATTTTTTATATATATATATATATTTCTTAGTTGTCCAGCTGATTTCTTTCTATTTTTGAGTAGAGATGGGGGGCTCACTCTTGCTCAGGCTGGTCTCGAACTCCTGAGCTCAAACAATCTGCCTTCCTCTGCCTCCCAGAGTGCTAGGATTATGGGCATGAGCCACCACGCCCAGCTATTTCCCAAATTTTTAACCATGGAATATAATCAAATCTTCCATAGACCCACTGTCCCTGAGAACACAATGGAGAACATTATACCGTGCAAAAAGTTCTCCAGATAATAACAGAGACTTTGATGAAATCAGAAGGAAGTATTACAAGCTATAAGAATACAAAAATACATACCTTCAAGTGAAGTTTCTGAAGAATCCGAGTGAGCAATCGTGGAAATCTTCCTATATCTATTGCATTTATCAGTGACACTGCTTTTTTCATGCTAAATAAATTTGTAAAACAAAGTTTTAAAATGAGTTTTCCAAGTTGAAGTGTACTTGCTATAGTTGTCTATAAGTTTTCATTTCAACAACTCTGATTGCTCTATGCTAAGTCTCAGTAAAATAAAGAAAAACAGAGAAGAGGCAGGGCAATCTGAACATTTCCAAAAACATGCCCCCAAAATTACTGTTGAAAGGGCCCAAAATTACTGTTGAAAGGGCAAATTTCGTTTCTTTGGGGCAAAGTAAACTACTAGGGGAAGTTTGTACTCTATGGCGGAATGGCATTAATTTAGCAGTGGCTGTTTATGTAAACAATTAACCCAAAATGAAACTCTGAGGCGGAGCAGCAACTAAGGCAAACTGCTAAAAACATAAAGAACACTGTACAGCAAATAATGGAACTTAAAAAATATATATATTACATACAAAATCACCTGGGGTCACTAAGTACACAGTTGTTTTAAAACCTGTTTTAATTGCAATAATCAACTTTAAATGATGGGATGAGAAAAATTCTACTGCATCATTTTGGACAGGTTTACCGATGAAGTGTTTGATTCCCAGGACATTGATATGAGGAAAGGAACTGGCAATCGGGACCAAAAAAACTCAGTAAGTAGGAAAAACTTTAAAATGACATCTCTCACTAGGGTAAAGAATCCTCATCCAATAAATGGTGCTGGGAAAATTGGATAGACACATGCAGAAGACTGAAACAGGATCTGCACCTTTCACCTCTCACAAAAACCAACTCACAGTGGATAACAGACTTAAACCTAAGGCATGAAACTATAAGAATTCTAGAAGAAAATGTTGGAAAAACTCTTATAGACATTGGCCTAGGGAAAGAAGTTATGAAGAAGACCCCAAAGGCAATCACAGCAACAACAAAAATAAATAAATGAGACATGATCAAATTAAAAACCTTCTGCACAGCCAAGGAAACTATCACCAGAGCAAACAGACAACCTATAGAATAGGAGAAAATATTCACATGTTACACGTCTGATAAAGGGCTGATAACTAGAATCTACATAGAACTCAGGAAAATCAGCAAAAAAAATCAAACAACCTTATCAAAAAGTGAGCAAAGGACATGAACAGAAACTTTTCAAAAGAAGATAGACTAATGGCTAACAATCATATGAAAAGATGCTCAACATCCCTAATCATCAGGGAAATGCCAATCAAAACCACAATGAGACATCACTTATCTCCAGTGAGACCGGCCTTTACCAAAAAGTCACAAAACAATAAATGTTGGTGTGGTTGTGGAAAGATAGGAACACTCCTACACTGCTGGTGGGACTGCAAACTAGTGCAACCTCTGTGGAAAGCAATATGGAGATACCTCAAAAAGATACAAGTAGAACTACCATTTGATCCAGCAATCCCATTACTGGGCATCTACCCAAAGGAACAAAAGACATTCTATAAAAAAGACACCTGCACTAGAACGTTTATAGCAGCACAATTCACAGTTGCAAAGATGTGGAAACAACCCAAGTGCCCATCAGTACATGAGTGAATTAATAAAATGTGGTATACATATACCACGAAGTTCTACTCAGCCACAAAAAACAATGGTGATCTAGCACCTCTTGTATTATGCTTGATAGAGCTGGAGCCCATTCTACTAAGTGAAGTATCCCAAGAATAGAAAAACAAGCACCACATGTACCCACCAGCAAATTGGTATTAATTGATCAACACTTAAGTCCACATATAGTAATAACATTCATTGGGTGTCGGGCAAGTGGGAAGGGAGGGGTGGGGATGGGTATATTCACACCTAATGGGTGCAGTGCGCATGGTCTAGGGATGGACACGCTTGAAGTTCTGACTCAGATGGGGCAAACGCAATATATGTAACCTAAACATTTGTACCCCCGTAACATGTTGAAATAAAAAATTTAAATGACAGCTCTCTTCTTCAGGAAGATTTCTGCCTAATCCAGGCACAAAGAAGTTACATTCCACTTAAATTACTTGTCCATAAACTTCAGTATTTTTTCTGTTCACACACAACCTGCACTATTATTTTTGATTAAATTGAGTCATTTTTACTTAAATAATTTTATTTAAAAAACGAACTTTACATTACCACTATGGACAGCCAACTTTACCTACCCTACCTAGGTAATTAGAAATTAACCAAATTTACCTAGAAATTAACCAAATATAAATAAAATGGAAACAAAAGCAATGTTAAGTATGGCTAGATACAGTTGCCAGCCAAAAACTCCTGGCCTGAGGCCTACTCGATCTTGATGTAAAAGGGGTATTATTAACACGTATTAGGTATTAAAGACCCTCCAGCACCAGCGCGAGCCTTTCTCACCAACAGGTCTGAAAGAGAACTGAATACGGAAACGGAATGCCGTTCCACGTGATTTGGCAGTACTCAAGGTAGCCCCAGGGAACTCCCGATACCCAGCTCTGCAAACACTCACACCGGCATCAGCGGCCGGGAGCACGGAAAGCCCCACGCAGACCGACCGCCGCGAAGGTGCCGGCGCCACACGGTCCCGCGCTCGTCTCCGCCGCAGCCCGACCCACCCAACCCGCGCCCGCCACGGCGCCCAGGCAACAGGGAGCGGCAGCAGGGACATCCTTGCGCGGGCCCTGTGCGCGCCACAAGTGTTACCACAAGTGCCCAGCGCATCAGCTACCTGGGGCTCTCCCGCAGGATCAACGCCGCGGACGCCGCCATCCTGGTATCTAGCTGCCCCGCCCGGCCGCCGCCTGTCAGCTGCGCCGAACCCAGCCAATGGCGGCCGCGGCGGACGGAAAGCCGGAAGGCCCAAGCCGCGCTGCGGCCGGGTCGGACTCCCGCGGACCGGGCGCCGGGAGACCAGTCCTGTGAGCTCTTGTCGTCCCCGCCAGTCTAGTCGTGTCCGAGTTAGGGCTGTGCCTATAGATTTATTTATATGTATGTATTTGCTTATATAGTAGGTATGTACATACTTGGATAGATGGGGTGTGGGGGGGTGTGTGAGAGAGAGAGAATATATATATTTATGCGTGTATATATATTTTTAAATAGGGCAGGTTTAAGCAAGTCCCGCGGCGCGTGGCCCGCGGAGAGGCGGGCGGTGGAGCGGGCTCCCGAGCGTGCCCAGGACGCCCTGCATCCCCAAGCAGCAGAGGTAGTGCCGCCAGCTGCATACGCGGCACTGTGTGATCAGCCCCTCCTGTGTCTGCATCCCCAAAGTGCAGCTTTGCAGAGCGCCACTTGTATCGTGTACGTTCTACTCCGTCAACCCCATTCATTGAGGGCCTACTATGTGCTAAGCACTGTACTAGGCACTGGGGATACGGAAGACCTAAATTCTTGCCCTCGGGGTTTGCTAGCAGTTCAAATGGACAAGCATTTGTTGCGACCCTCTTTTCAGTCTGACACTGCTTAGTAAGGGAAATGAACTGCCCCACAGCCTGCCATCCATGATCTCACCCGAGAGTAGGGAGACCAAGCCGTCTCACTAATGCCCTGGGCTGCCTCAGAGAAAAGCATGGAGTGCGTTAAGGGGATTCAGAGGTGGGAACAGTGAAGGTCGTGGGAGGTGGATCAGGAAGAGCCTGCTGGGGCAGGTGGCTTACACAGTGGGTCGACAGACAGAGAAGGGTGAGGCTGTGTATTTCAGGGTAAGGGAGAAGAGTGCACAAAGGCGGAGGGGCGGAAGAGCTGTTTGAACGGAGTTAGAATAGAACAGTCAGGAATTCAGGCTACAGGAAGCTTTAATGACAGGTTTGGCATATGCACTTAATCTGGTGAGCAGTAAGTAGCCATTAAATGCTGGGGTTTTTTAACTGTTTTCAAGTCAAGAAATTTTGTGATGGGAGCTTTTTTTTTTTTTTTTTTGAAGATTGTCGTCAGCAGAGTGATGAATGGATTAGAAAGAGGTAAGCAGGAAAGCTATGTAGGAAAGTATTGCAATTGATGGAAAGCAGTACAGTTCTGTGGCACTAGAAAGGCACTGTGGAATGAAAAGATAGTGGGTGGATCAGCGGTGGAATCTTAAAGAGCAGGCAAAAGATTCAATTTAATTTTCCTTCCTAATTATATTTTACTGAAATTATTATGTAAATTAGTTGGCATTCCTGGAGCAGCCCAAAAACATCCTAACTGTAAGGAGAAACCAGATTGCAAATTAAAAGTTAATAATCTCCACATGGATAATTGAGTCAATTATACAGTGTGTTGAACACATACAAATACATTTCGTCCTACAGTACTCAACACACTCCCTAATGTATGCCTATCTGAAAAAGATATATGTGAATCTACATAAATTATAGGTCTCAGATGCAAACATAGATTACCTTACCTGCAACTTTAAAAGGGTCCCAGTTCCCTCAACTTTTGAATCATTTCCTTTTTGTTTTGACCCATTGCCTGAAGTAGAGCCACTGAACAGCTAAAACTGTTTCAGATCTTTAGTGAAGTTCACCTCCTCCTCGATTGCCTTTAAAAACTTAGCTGGGGTTTTGAGCAAAAGAGCATCAAGATGGTCCAAGTCCCAAATCTGTGTAACCTTGGACAAAGTACTTAATCTCACTAAGCTTTCCATTCCTAATCTGTAAAATGGGAATGAGAACAATGTCTGTTCTCCTGGACTGTGGTGAGAATTGTGATGTGTACACACAAGAAATACCCTCTCCTCCTTAGAAAACAAAACACAGACCTCTATGGTTTTCACAAAATAGAGTCTAGTAGACACAGATGCTACTCACTCTAATTTTCTTCATTTCCAATGATAGGCTCATTGTTTCTTATTACTGCTTGTTGCTATAAAGGCTTAATGTTGTGAATAATTCCATCCCTCAAATGAGAACCTCACCCAAGATATTTCTGCATTCTCTGGAGTATAGACATATATGTCCATGAAAAAGTCCTTTTAGTTGTCTATCTGTTGCCACCTTCTACAGAACAAGAAATGTACTTCTTCGAGGCAGAATTTGAACCACACTTTACCTTTAACCCCTAAATTTGAAAACACATCTTGAAGGAGAATGCAGAGCCCAGGTCTGCAGCCTCTGATCTGTTACGGCTACTAAGCCATGCTGCATACCTAGAGGTTTTTTCATATCCTTGCCTTCATCACAAACTTTCACCAAGTTCACCTTTTTTACATTCTGTGTTAGCCTGGGTTCTTTAGAAAACAACCTGAGTTACATGCTAGTGCCTCATTGGGGACTATAATTGCAAGGAAGTAGGAGTGAGGGCAAAAGAGAAGTAAGGAAGGGGCGGAGGAAAGCACATACAGCATGGAACATTATCCAACTGGTTACGGCTTCAAAAGCTAGCTTATTTTTCAGTATTGTGGGATATTTCTAGAGAAACTATTTGAAGTCACTGTGTCATGGAACAGCCTGGGGGTGGGAGTGGACAAAAGAGATTTCTCTGCAAACTCTTTCCAATTTTTTCTCTCTTGTTGGCCACCATTTGTCCTATGGCTCATATCGCCCTTGCACTTCTGGGGTGTGTCACTTGATGCCTCTAGGCAGCCCTGCTGGAGAATCCAGAGCTTCCATAGGTCTGGTAGAGTAGAAACTGAGTCCTGGAGCTATAAGAGAGGAGGAGCTCGTGGCTAAACCTCTGCCCACGCTCTCCTCCAGATTCCTCCCCCCTGCCCTGCCAAGGGTGGCAGTGAGTGACAGGGGAACTCTTCAGAGTTCCCAGGGGCCATTTTGTTGGGAAAGTAGAGGAACATGCTGAAGCCCAGGAAGCAAGTGGGATGAGCTTATCTGGAGAGGTATTTAACATATCTGGAGACAGTTATATTCCATTAGTGGAGTCTCAAAACAAGAGTTTCCCGGGCCCGGGATGCTTTAGTCTTCATTATTTAGTTTTTTCAATTCACATATACCTTGTTTTCCCAAAGTACATCACAGCACAGGTTGAATGAGGTCTGGTGTCAGCCCTCCACTATATCCTGGGAGCTAACACTTCTTTCTGGGTGTGAGCTCTGTCCTATTTAGAGCCGGTAAAGGGTCGTTTGTGGTCTATGCCTGTAGCCTCAGTGTGCACACACCCTCTCCTTACTAGGCATGGTTTAGATATTTGACAACAATGAAGTAAAGCCAAGGTCTGGGACTTGTTTTCTCCTAGAGGTCTCCTTTAACCCTAAGTAAACACTGGACACACCAAAGAGCCCCACCCAAATCTATCCTTCAACATTCCAGTCCCAAATGCAAATGATTAGAGGAAGGTTACTACCTACTCACCCACCAGAACAGTATCTAAGCCCCAGGATCCCACTCCAGCTGAAATGATCTTTTAAGTAAGTTTTTAATCTATGTCATCAAATTGCAGGGTACAGGCATTTTATGATGTGCGCAAACTGTTCTGTCAGTGAGTTGGCTAATTATGTGGCCCAGGTCCTTAATATTTTGAAAGTCTGTAGTCCTACGAGTTGTCCTGAGTTAATCAAAGAGTCACACCAGAGGCAGAGGACTAGAACTACCTGCCACCTGTGCCCTACTGCCAGACAGACTGTACGATGCAAACATCATATTCAACCACTTTGTCACATTTGCTTGCAGAAGCCAATGGCCCAGTTGTCTCCTTCCCACCCCACACTGTACACACACCTCCCCTTCCCCACACCCTCACTTAAATGCAGTTTTCAGCTCTGCAGTCGGCACTTGCCTCATAGGTGTAAGAGAATCAATTGGAGTGTAATTGAAGAACACTTTTCTCAGTGGTAAACATGTAATTGTTCATTCCACACTTTCTCCCCAGACTCCCAGGGGAATGAAGTTTTTGAATTAAATATTTTTGTTTATGAATTATATGAATGTCGCTTAATGTGATACACATGAGGAATAGAGAACACTTGAACATAATCTATTCTCTGAATATTTTCATAACAGGCTATAATGTGGAAAGAAGAGAGAAGCTGAGAAAAAAAAGAAAGAATAATATCAAGATTGCAGGCGACATTTGCCCAGAAAAATAGTATTTATGTTCTCCCACCCTTAGCCAAATGGGGGGAGGGGATAGGACGAAAACCTTTATTAAAATGTAGCAAAAACACACTTTGTGATAGATGAACAGATCCCATTATAATCTATTCTCAAAGTTGAAAGCCATCACAAATTATCACCCTTCCATTTTCATTTGCACCTAGTTTCCTCCATTCTACCTCCCAGAGGCCTGTGGCATTAAAGGAACTGATATTTACACGTAGGATGTATGAAAGACTGAGTGGTTTCTTCAGTAATTTCCACCAGTGAACACTGCTTGAAGAGAATCAGATGGTACTGTTGTCCTTGGAGGACCAGGTGAACCATCTGTTAGGCATGCTAACAAAGGTCAGTTGTTTCAGTGTTCTTCAGATCAGACATCTTAAAAGTGGGATGCCCCTCACCAGTTCTAGGACAATGGTACTCAGCAAACTCTGACCCCAAGGACTATTTCACTCATTCATCTCCTCTTTGAGATACTGTTTATCCCTATGTTGTTCAAGGACAATCTTTCTGAGTCTGTCTTAAACAAGAGTTGGGACTGACAAGAATGATCCAACTTTGTTCTTGCCCTAACTTTTGGCAGGTTTCCCTAAACCACCAGGCCCTCAACTTTATATGAACATTTTCCTGCAGTTTAATTTTTTCACTCTGTCGTACCTTCAGAATCCCACCCCTTGTGCCTACCACAAACCACACTTCCTGCCTCAGCTTTTCCACTGGTGCAATATTTGATGTAGTCCATTAAGTCTCTGCACTGCCCTTTCTCTGCCATACACCAGCTTTTGGAATCCCATCCCCTTTCACTTTCCACAGGTCCCTATCCCAGGATCTCTGTGTATAGAAATTGCATTTGCTCATCCCTTGCCTGAGTCTTTCCTGATCTAGACCTTGAGCATTTTCATACTACAATAGTCTCCCTTAGTCATGTTTTTCTCACTCAACTGCAGACTTGTATATGTTTTTCTCTTGGCAATACAAAAGATATCATTTAAAATTTGATTTAGGGAAGGTAAAATATTAAAAGTTGTCATGAAATTTGAATACTTAATTAAATAATATAATGGATTGGTGAGAAAAAAAAAAGAATCAGATGGTGCTTCCCATACAGACATGTCAGAGTAAGGCAAGAATATAGATTGTCTTTTACCCAGTGACTGGTAAAGGAAATAAAAAATAATAAACACCACAAATAGACAACAGGAAAAAGAAATCCACTCATCAACAGCAAACACAGAAAGAAGCATAATTTAATAATACACTTAAAAACAATAATATCTGAAAAGAAAAGAAACAGAGCTTCTGCCTTCGCTAAGCTGGATCATAAAGGTGGTCCCTGACTTGCTAAAACAGTGCTAGCAAGAGAAAGTTTCCACAAAACCATGAGAATTCCCTTTCTATCTCCCAATTTGGAGAGGAGCAGAATTACAGATGAATTGGCAGCCAAGAAAAAGCCATGAGAAATGCCTGGAGAATATAGGTCCCTGCAAGCCAGTGCAGGCCTGGGTGGAGACCAGAGGATGCTCCAGGGGTCGCTTTCTGATGCAGCTGAGTGAGGGGAAAATAGAGCAGTAAGGCAGAAAAAAAATTGCATTACATCTAATTATCCCAAATGATAGATAGGGAGCTAGCGAATTTGAAGATAAAAGAGAAAATAAATACTGAGGCAAAAAAAAAAAAAACAGTGGAAAAGGCTACATTGTAACTGCAATGAAAATAGCCTTCCCTCAACCTCCCGGCTTCATTGTTAACACTGGCTGAAACCCACACGCACCCTACTCCTTTCCCTATGCTAAGTGGAAATGAAAGAATGAAATAAGGAAGTGAAATCACTAGGGCTGACTCAAGGGGAATCAGGGGCTCTGGGCCCCCACAATTAAGGAAGGGCTGGTCTGGAGCCTGGGCTATGCCCTCACAGGTTGGACCTGCCCCTACCTTGACTCAAGGGGAATCAGGGGCTCTGGGCCCCCACAATTAAGGAAGGGCTGGTCTGGAGCCTGGGCTATGCCCTCACGGGTTGGACCTGCCCCTACCAAGTGGAATGAATCCTGACACAGCACAGTTAACAAAATCTCAGAGCTGAGACAGTAAAAACTAAATCCACTAACAAATGCGACCCTTCTTTTTAAGCTCACATTAATACTAAAAAGTGGGCAGAATGCAATATTGAGCCATTAAGCTAGAATCCTAGATGGAAAGATAAACACATCTCCCATTAATCAGCAAAAGAACCAAGAAGACATATCAGAGAAAGTAGAGGTCTGGGCAGAGAGGTCTATGCCAAACACAAGCAGGATAGGAAGAAATGGCATGACAACTAGGCAATTATCCTATGGAAAAATATATGAAAGAAAGGAATACAGCATGCAAAAACAGATGAAAATTCCATGTGAATGCTCCTTAAGATAGAACTCAATGAGGAAATTGAATCAGTGGAATAAGAGCTAGAACACGTGATAAAACAAAAAAATCAAATATACAGCACAAAACCAAAGAAAGAAATTGAGTACTAAAAACACACCATTTCCTATCATATAAATTAGAAACGGCAAGAAAAAAATTAGACACGACTTCAAATTGCATTATTGACAGAGAGGATGGGCTACTCATAGTAAAAGCAGAAGAATGAGCACAAACACAAAGTATGGTGAAAACAAAAGCCAACATAAAGATCACTTTGTCCCCAAGGCAAAGAACCTAATGAATAGCCACAAAAATGCATTAAAATATTGTGTAGAGTCTGACTCCATTGTTGAGGTTTGACTGCTGACAGTTCTCAAGCCCCACTGCTCCTTCTCCCCCTTGTGCCTCACATCTGGGCAAAGTGTTAAGGAAACCCAGGTGCTAACTTCTTTGGCACTGGTGAGAAATCCAAACTACATGAGTCCCAGACTGCATGTGGGGACCTCACCCTGGCTCCACCCCCGAAACCACCATAAAACCCAATTGCTCTTGGTCCCTCTCAAGCAATTTTGGGATCTGCTCCGGAGTCTGCTCTGCTCTCCCCGAGGAAGCCTCATTATGCGAGTAATAAATATTTGTACATCTCCCTGCTGCATGCGTGGCATCATCAGTCTGGACACCAAACAAATTTAGGGTGGGGAGTCCATTTTCCTCCTTGGGATGATCAAAACAGTATTTAATAGAAGACATTTTCCCATTAATGTTGGATGAACTGAATCTGCAGTTTAATGTAAGAGCAAATTGTTTTCCCGAAGGATTGATACAGAATGATGAGGCTGGGACAAATTCTGGCAAAATTACCAAACTTCAAAGATAAAGAAAAATTTCTACAGGCAGCCAGGTGAAAAAAGAAAGTCATTTACAGAGTAAAATAATCAATACGTCTCAGGCTTCTCCATAGCAATGTCTAGAAAGTTTTGCAAAACAAATATTATGTACAGCCAACATGCTATTCAATTATTAAGGCAAAAGTCAGATATCATCAAACATGATTGCATTCATGGCCTTCAAGAGCTTTTCTTTTCGGAAAAACTGATAGGAGAAAACAAGCCAATCAAGAGATTAATGAAAATAAAGAATTCAGGAATGGAAATGCTAATGGCGTGTAGTGAACATTAAATCCATATACAGCTAAAATGTAATTAATTGATGAAATTGAATATAAATGTTATAATGCTTGATAATGTAAAATCAATGTATGGCTTAGAGAACTGATTTCAAAATGGACAACATAGGTGGAATAAAGTTTTAAGAGTCCTAATTTCTTTATCTTTCATAGCAGGGAATCAGCAAGTGCTGTCTTAAATGAAACACATTCCTTAAAAAAAATAAATGACTATAACTTAAGGCTTTTAATAATCTTTTTAAAACCTTTGCAAAGGTGACAATCTGGAGAACTGTAAGACCATGGCTCGTGAACTGTGGAAAAATTTCGCTTGTTCATTTTGTTTCACCTACTCAGTAATGACATAGGCAATGTAACCAGACTTTTATTTTGAAAACAATACAAGCAACTTAATATCTGTAGTTTGCTTCATGAATCATATTGTCACTATTCCTAAAGGCATTTAAATTATGACCCCTGTCTTAGAGGAATATTTTAGGAACAGACATCTCTTTGTTAAAGAAACAACTCTCTAAAATATAGCTGTTTCTTCAGTTTCTTTTTCTTCTCTTGTCTACTTTAATAAAATCATTTCTACCTACGTAAATCACATACGCTATATATATAGCATATAGATTGAAATTTAGATAGAAATATGCATAGAGCAACTCCCAGAATTAGGTTTAGTTAATGTTAACAATTATTGTTTCTGGTTAGTGAGATTTTCTGTAACTTTTTAAATTGTATTTTGTACTTCTTTGTACTACTTGAATTTCCAATAATGAGAATGAATTATTTTTACAAAAACAGTAAAATCATTACTCAAAAAATAATGAAAACAAAAAGAGTTATGTGGTCAGGATTTTTTATATTAGGTACCAAAATAAGTTACATACCAATAAAAATACTTTGGGGGACTTCAACATTAACATCATTCTTATGGTAATTTCTAAATAATATTAATTCACTAATCATTATCAAAATTTAAAGTTTTCTTGTGTTAAAGGAAAGAAAGGTCCAAAGTAAATTATTAATACTACTGCATTTGGGGAAAAATGCAAACGTTATCTCCTTAATATAACTGCCTATCTTTTATTTACACAGGACTGTAAAAGGTTTTCTCTTTCCTGTTTGCTTAGATTAGTAAATTAACGAGATGAGTGCAGTTGCTTTCCTTCAGGATCAGAGTCAGCATAGCATTGCTAAAGATAAAGCTGGGCTTCTAACAAGCCAGAGAGCGAGAGAGGATCTTATCTGCCCCCTCAGAACCACAGGTCACCACTTAGGATGTGTAGGACCCTCTCCAGCCTCCTCATTGTTCCAGCGTGCCACGCCCAGCCTCACTTCTGCGTCTACGGTCTTATAGCTTATTGTCTGTGATATACTTCTCCCGACAGTTCCTGTGTCTCCAGAATGGATTCTGTAGAGGTATTTTGGTTGTTACAATGCCTTAGGAACACTGCTAATATATAAATGGGCAGAAATCACAGTCTCAATCATGAATTGTCCACCCAAAGTGCCAATAGCATCTGTGTGGAGAAACCAGACCTTCAAGACTTCAAGATTCAACTCAGTTCACACTTTCTACCATACAAACCACTTAGTCACCTTCTCTGGACTATCAGAGAGTTTATTATATAAAGCAAACATTTTAGCAAGGAAGCCTATGTAATCGTGTTTCACCATTAACCCACTGTTGTAAAGCTGTGGGTCCGTCCTTATACTTCCTAAGAGCCCTCAAAATGCCCAGTATCCTGCTAGTATCTGGTAAATTTAAACTAATTCAAATGCTTTTACATTGAAGATTTAATACCTCAGTTGGAAAGCCAAGTTAGTTAAATGATATGTCTACGGGCATACAAATCTTTGAACACTATATCCTCAAAGAAAAATACGGTTATGTCTCTAAACATGACATTTTTTGATTCCTTGGTGTACTCCATTATAAAATGAATAAGTTTTATTGGGACCTTGAAAAATGAGTGAAAATATTACACTTTTATATTAGCTGTCTTTCCAGAACTCAGGATACTTCATGATACTTTCATGTTACAGCAAAGTAATATTTAAGTACTCTGTTTCAAATGTGTTCATAAAATATTCTTTTGATTCCCTCATGAGTTTTTCCTTATTTTTGTGTGACAGAATTTGTTACATCAAGGTCAAACTTGGTAAGTAGGTCATTGTGGAGCATTTGATCTGAGGTTCTACTTTAATTTTAAAATCTATTAACTTGATTACACCCAGTGCGCCAATCTTGGTTTCTAATACCATTCTCCAATAGAAAGAACCTGGACTCCTTGGAGAAATGGCTGATTCTAGGACTGCAGCAGTAAATACAAAATGATCCTGGAACATCTTGCAGTGCAGAAAGGAAGGAAGTGCTATAGAATTAAAATAAATTTTTAAAAAACCCATAATGATTCAGATACATTAGAGGGACATAAAAGTCAACTGAAAAAACTCTCAATAATAGCCAAAGCTGGAACATTGGAGCCACAAAATAAACTAAATAGTATAGGATTATGAAGCTAAGTATAAAATAAATATCCACAAATCCATACTGATATAAAAAATTATTGAATAAATGATTATTGAATTAGTAAATAGGAGAGGAGAAAAAAATCTCCTGTAAAGAATTGCAGATAATTTATACAAATGCCCTGCCCTAAAAAAGAGGTAGCATAACTCCCCACTCCTTAATTATGGGCTGCACATAGTGACTTCTTTCCAAAGAGTACAGTACGTAAAGGAGGTGGAGAATCGAGTGATTTTGCAGTGAAGAACCCTGACAAACACTACCTCAGGCAGGTAATCAAGGTCAACATGAGCAGTGATAAATCATGTTGATAGTAAGTACTCTTGGGAAGGTGTCATAAAAATGGCAATTGATCTCTCCAGTCTTCCTTCCAAAAACCCATACTCCAACTTCATCATGAGCAAAACATCAGACAAGTCCCATTTCAGGGACATTCTACAAGAGACCTGGCTAGTACTCCTCAACACTGTCGAGACCATCAGAAACAAGGAAAGTCTGAAAAACTGTCACAGACTTGAAGTGCCTACAGAGACATGATGACTAAGTGGATGGGATCCTGGAACAGAAAAAGGACATTATGTAGAAAGCAAGAAGTCTGGATAAAGTGTAGACTTGAATAATTTATCAATATTGGCTCCTTAATTGTAACAAATATGCCATATTAACCTAAGATGTCAATAATAAGGGAAATTGGATACGTGGTGTATGAGAACTTTATGCACTGTCTTCCCAATGTATCTGTTTTCTAAAACTGTTCTAGAAGTTAAAATTTATTATTTTCAACTGTTTGAATTATAAAGAGAACAGTGCTGTCAAAATGACACTTGTAAAACTTGGAAACGCCATCATCTCTGTGCTTCCTGATAGCAGCATAAATCGATCATGGGGACTGTCACAAAGGCTGTGCTGTACTGTGTTGTGCTGTGCTGTGAGGCCGTAGCCTCCCCTTGGGAGGGAGGATGTATCCCCAGGGCTGCTGGGAAGGTTGCTGGCTAACATGGCTGAGCTGTCGGTCCTCTTCAGGAATTGCCTACCTAGCCCAATTACCACCTAGCCCAAGGTTACATCCACTTCTCAGGGCAGCCTGTACTAATGACTGGTTATATTTTAACAACCAGATCTCTGAAGGAAAAAAAATGACCTAATTTGTAGCATTTGCCAATTTCTATGGTGTAAGTGTTTCCACTATGGCCCATGTCAAGCTACCAATGTGTCAATGAATGCACCCAGGGAAGAGATGCATACGATCAATCACCGCCCTAGCTGCAATGAGCCAGCTTTAGCACACTACTGTATCCCCCTGATGTCAACTTGGCATAACTACAAATAACCATTTCAACATCACAGGTTCCTGTGCAGCCAGCCAAGTGCTTATTGTGACTACACGGCAGCCCACCCTCTTCCTCTACCCAACCCTGCCTCCTATCCATCCCCTCCTAAGTGTTAACCTCAAAAGCACTCAACTTCCTGCATATATAAATCTCATCTCAGACTTGGCTTCCTAAGGAACCTAACTTGCAACAGGGATTTCTTTTTGGATAAACTTACCAAGAAGATTATCATTCAATGGTTGCCTAAAGTTCTTCAAGATAATTGTGACGGTGATGATGATGCTAGCGGTGGTGGTAAGGGGAAGACAAAGGAAAGGAAAAGCTTTCATCTGACAGACGCTTGAATTTGATTTGAACAAGCATTCAGGATATTCATCATATGGAGCTGAAAAAGTAAAAATGATAAACATTTTAATGAAAATAATTTATGTTACTTTCTAGGAAACCCAGAGGACCTTTTATAACCTTGCCTATTTTACTTTCATATTCCCTAACATGTAATACATGATGACTCATAGCTTTATCCAGCATGCTTTTATTAAATACCTACCTTGTGCCAAGCTCTGTGCTAGAGACCTTGTATTTAAAAAACACAGTCCCTCCTCCTAAGGATCTTACACACCAGTGTGAGGCCAAAACAACAACAATGAAGAAAAGAATGCAACGATTGATGTTAGCACAGGGCACTGTGGGTGCTCTGAAAACATCATGATAGCCACCGTTTATCAAGTTATGTTTGCTGTGTGTCCAGGATTGTTTTAATGCTTTACAAGCATGATTTCATTAAATCTCATAATCTGGTTTTAGAGTATTGCATATACCATTGCAGCAAGTGATTAAAGGCTTACCTCTTTCATTTTTGGCTTACTGCTTTAATTAATTAGTCTGACACCTGATAGTTCGGCTCTCTCTCCCAGCTTGGCTAAGCTCCTGCCAATGGGTCCTTGAGGACACAGCCTATGATATGTTCCTACCCAGCTCATAGAACTGCTCCAGTGTCTCTTTCTGAGGCCAAGCTCTTCCGCATTTCTTTAGATTTGGTAGACCCTTTCTTAGCTTAAATTAGCCAAAGCTGTTTGCAGTTGAAAGACCCCAGCTGGCGTTAGCAATAAGCATATGTTGATCATGAAAAGACAACAAAGAGTAAGAGTGCAAAGACATGGAGAAGAAAGAGAAGAGATCAGCACTGCTGATACGGTGCTGTTCCTAAAGAATCCAGGGAAATGAGATCCATTCCAGTCGACTGTTCTCTGACAGGAGAGAAATTTTTTTCACTGAAACTAGAGGCACGGAGGCAAGAAGAGTCATATATAGAGATTCTTATCAGGATTTGGGCAGGGGAGATAATCAGGATGTCAAGGTTATATATTGGATGACCTCTATCATTTCCAAGAAGGAGGCAACATTGCTGAGGGGATGAAGAGATGATGATTAAAGAGGCTAAAGGTTTAAACAGCTGCTGTGGAGAACGGCTGAGGAACTGACTGGGATGAGGAAAGGCACCGTCATGGGACTATGAAATGGCAACGGTCCTGCATGGCCAGATACCTTCACCACAGACAGTCCAAGAAGGAGGCATAGTGGGAATCAGACATTTTATCTAAAATATCTTCTAAACCTTTTTTTTTTTTTTTTGCTAAATGTATTCTTTGTTTTCAGTTATAATTTTGAAGTTAAGAAAAGTTACCAAAATTAAAATATATTTACCAAATTGAAAAATCTTTCATAAACTTGAAAACATTAAATTAAAAAATTAAATAAAATTTTGAGGAAATAATCTCTTTTTTGTTGTTGTTTTTTTGAGACAGAGTCTCACTCTGTTGCCCGGGCTAGAGTGCCGTAGCGTCAGCCTAGCTCACAGCAACCTCAAACTCCTGGGCTCAGGCGATCCTTCTGCCTCGGCCTCCCGAGTAGCTGGGACTACAGGCATGCGCCACCATGCCCAGCTAATTTTTTCTATATATTTTTAGTTGTCCAGCTAATTTCTTTCTATTTTTAGTAGAGACGGGGGGTCTCGCTCCTCAGGTTGGTCTCGAACTCCTGACCCCTAGCGATCCTCCTGCCTCAGCCTCTCAGAGTGCTAGGATTACAGGCGTGAGCCACAGCGCCCACCAGAGGAAATAATCTTTTATCCCAAAGAAGAGGGAAAATCTCATCTTAATCACACTTAAATAATCTTGAAAAAAAAAATCCCAAATCCATTTGAAAAATAGCTGTCTTGGTTTTTGATCTTTGTGCAAAACCTAGAGTACATAGAAATGGCCAGCAGAGGGCGCCAAAACCATGCATGTATTTTTCTTTACAGCTTTCAGAATACTGGATTATTAAAAATTATAAAATGCAAATAATCCTTATTTTTCAATAATATATGCAAAAATAATAGCAATAATATAATTTAGTGCTATCCCACTGCCAAGTACTATATGGAAAAATCCAAAGCTGGAGATTCTAATTTGAAGCAGTTCAAAGAGAAAGCATTCCTCTCTCCCTCTCTCCCTTCCTCTCTCTTACTCTCTCCTCCCCCTGAGATTTGTTTGCAGCAACTCCCCAAAAGCATGGTAATTTCTATTCTATTTCATCTGAAACATTTTATGAGTTGTAGCAACACTTTTTCAGTTCCCATTGCAGGGAGCATATTGGTTACAGGTGTACTGAAAAGAAACAGGAGGGCCTTCCCTCATGCCTCTTAAATCAGACTTTAGTATATCTCAGGAAAGAGAAGGAACAAGTTATTTTGTGGAAATTTATTAAAAAGCAATTTGCTGCACCAACATACAAGTGTCTCTCCATTTTCTGGATAATACCTGAATTAGTTAGGGTGTTTGTTTATAAGCAAGAGAATCCAACTCTGACTAAGGGGGAAAGGAATTTACTGAAAAGATAGTGGTTTATACTATTCTGTCAATAACTTGTCATTAAAATTTGGAGGAAATAGTTAATAATTAAAACTGATAAGGAATATATTCTGTACAACTTTATGTGCAAAAATTTGAAAATTTAGATAAAATTGATAATTTCTAGAAAAATATATATTATATATTATATTACATATTATATATAACATATAAGAAAACAGAAGAAAGAATATAACTATTTTAAAAAATGTATTATTTAAAATCTTCCTATTAAAAAGAAAGAAGAAAAAGGCAAACAAACAAACAAACAAACCCCTCCAGGCACAAATGGCTTCACTGAGAAACTCCAACAAAAACTGAAGGTTGAAAAATTTCATGTGAAACAATATTGAGGGGAAAATAATCTTCAAAAACTACAAACTGTCAACACAAAATAAACATTTTTCAAATTGAGCATGAGGCTTAAGTAGTAAATGGTTTAGTAAACATGGACAGTGATGATAAGAGAGTCATTTCCTTTCCACAGAGTGAAGAAAAATACTATGGAAAAAGCAGAATTTTAGGAAATCTGTGAATATGAAAAAGTATTCTGAATCTAGGGTTAAACTGTGTATTCTGAAAAAGAAAAAATGTATAAAGACTGCTCAGATTAGATCAAATATATCAACTATTGTCCTAAACAACCTCAAAACTATCTTCTGCTGTGCTAGACAACACAGAAAATGGGAAAAAAAAAAAAAAACATGAAAAGAGAAGATAGGAAAAAGAGAAGACACAGGATTTTTAAGTATTTTATATGAGAATATGAGCTAATCTAAAATACCCAATTATGGTGTCAACAAATGCTGGACAATCAAGAAATCCACACATCAAATGGCACCTCTTTGCAGGGCCACTGTGCTGTACAACTCTGGGGGGCATAGCTGGCACTATACAGTAGTCTATATAAATGTCACCCTCTGGACTTAAGTGGCAAATAGCCTGCATGACCAAGCACCAAAGCCTTGCTCATGTAAAATGTGTAAGTTTCCAAGGCATTACAGGACTACAGTCTGTGATATCCACAAAATATCCAAGACAGCATTGTTTACTTTCCAGAAAAGCAACAAATAAAAGATATTAAAAGAAAGGCTAAATTACTTTTCTATGAGTTAGCATCCTAAGTTCTATACCTGCCATGGATCTAGGATATCGTTGGGGGGATGCAGTATCAGAAGGGAAGGTACAGAAAGATTATCTCTTAGATAGATAGTATAGATAGTCTTTAACTCCTACAAATGAGACTCAAAGTTGTCATGGAAATTCATGTGATATGTCATTCCAGTCCCAAATCCTTGCATAAATGGGCAAAGGGTGGCTTGTCTAAATCCTTTGGTATGTACCAATTTATATTTAAAAAACCTTCTGTAAAATAGCTTTCCTTCAATTTCTATACATATTCATGAAGACACACCGTCAGCGTTGCAAGATAGCCAAGCAGAAAAGAGAAAAATCCTATCACACTGACAAGACAATTTCCTTGGTTAATGTAATCAGACAGCACAGCTACATTTTTTGGTTAATCTGAATTTAGTTCAAATAGCTAAAGAGCTTTATTCACTTTGTGACAAAAATTACATACTTGCAAAATAAGTTTCTGACAATTCACATAAATTTATTTTTGCAATAATCATTTAGTGGAGAGGAAGCTTTTAAAAAATGCATTGAATTGGCATTAGATCAAGATGAAATAACCTGATTTCTAAAAATGCACTACATCAAACGCTTTCCCAGGCTTCCGTCAAAGCAGTCTGAGTGTCTGCTTAGTAATTATGCAATTTTTTACTTCATTTTATTTTTTGCTTTACTTGGAAAACTTACCACCATAATTTGCCAACATACTTTTTAAACCAGATTACTTTAAACCAGATTACTTTATCTAATGGTTAGACTGAATGACAAGCAAGACAGAAGGGAAGGACACTGTAATGCCAACTTGCCTGGGATTATGTTTTAGTAGGAAAATAGGACTGCTGAGGATATAACATAAGGCAGTTCTGGGGGATGAGCATGCTTGAAGCTTTGACTTGGGTGGGGCAAAGGATATATATGTAACCTAAACATTTGTACCCCTGTAATAGGCTGAAATAAAAAAATAAATAAAATAAAAACATGGATTCCCATATTTCATCCCTTGAGGTTCTAATTCCTGAAATTTGGGATGGAACTCAGGAGTGTGTATTGTTAAAAACATTGATGAATTTTAGGATTGGGCCAAAGAGGTGTTATGGAAAGAACACTGACCTAGTCGCAGTGTTCAAAACACCGGGGCTGCCACCTCTTCTGTGTGTCCTTACCCAAGTCATTTAATCGCACTAGGTCTAAACTTCTTCAGTTGTAAAAGTAAAAAAGAAAAAAAAAAGGTTTGGTTTTAGTCAATACACCCCATGAGGGCGGGAATCAGATGGAGTTTTCTCACTGCCGTCTGGCACAGAGCAGCTCTCCATTAGCGTCTGCTGGCTAATTCACTACTTAGGTGAGCTGGAAGTTTCCTTTTGGCTTTAAATTATATGATTTTAAAGTTAAAAAGTAATAAAACAAGGCATTTGGTCCACCAGTTACAAAATAATAATTATTCTCAAAATAAAACAAAATGTAAACTGACAAAGGCCCCACTCCCTGTCCTGGTTGCATATTCCTGGTGAGCATTTCAAAGGGTGTGCCTTGGTCGTTGGATTTCACATCCGCCCTGGGGTTGTGACGGTTGAAGGCAACACATTGGAAGCACTTAGCACAATGTTTGGCTCACAGTAGATGCTCAGTACAAGTGAGTTGAATCAAGAAAACCCAGTAAATCCTGTGGAAAATGACACAGAAGAATACAAGTTCTCTTGCTACATGGACAGTCTTACTGTAGTCACAGCATAATTTTTAGGGCTTTTGTTACTTTAGTCTTAAAACATATCATCAGGTAACAAATCCAGAATTGTCAGAAAACTTCCCTGGCGCATGGATATTGTACAGAAGCAAGTATTTTTGAAACCAATTATGGAGGAAAAATAAATCTGGAAAACTCTGCTTATAACATTTCAAATTTATTTTAAAACCAAATGTTCTTATTTATTTTTCAAAATTTATTAAATTACTCTATTTAAATACTTCCTTATCTAATGTATCTAATCTAACTTAGAGAAATGGTTCTCAAAGTGTAGTCCCCACCCTGGAGCATCAACATCACCTGGGAATGTGTTATAAATGTGAATTTTTAAGCCCCGTCCCAGACATAATGAGTCAGAAACTCTGGGTGTGCGGTACAGAATCTGTGTTTTAACAAGCTCTCTGGGTGATTCTCAAGCACACTAATGAATGAGAACCACTGACTTCGGGTAAAAAAGACTGGCATAAAAAGTGAATTCAAAGAAGGCTGAATTCAACTTACCATATGCCTCCTACAATGTATCAGAAACAAAAAGAACATGCCAGGTATCTAGTTAACTGTTTATCAACACACTCAATTAGCAAACGTACAACAAACCATTTTTGTATAATAACTTAAGTTTCCTCCCTTTGAAAAAAAATACTGATCTTGAAGTTAAAAAAAATGTAAACGCCTGGCTTTTAGGCTATTCAAGTCCTAATCTCTCAATTTTATAAGTAAAAAATATATTTTTAATAAAACTATTACCAAGCATTACCAAATCTAATTTTAAAATTATTGAAAACATGAACAATAGAAAATGTGGCTATGGATTATACAGTATAAAGTCACAAGGACTTTTATTTTTAATCCAAGTGGCAATTCTGATTTAGAACTCATATACGATTCTAAGGATAACTAGATATTACAAATTTATGATTCTACGTTCTATGTAAGAAAAGCTCTTAGCTACAGAGTTCTGAATCTCTTACAGCCACGTTCTCTCAAGAATCAGCAAATTGGGAAGAGATTTTTAATTTGAAGTCCCAGTAGACATGAGGTGCTGGTGAGAGACGCCCACACATCTGTTGTCACATCCTACAGTCACAAGCTAAGGAATTTGACAAAACACAGTAAGAAGGTATGGAATTAATGCCCATTCGAGGTTGCTGCAGCTTGAGAGAACACGAATCCTACGTATGTTTTCCCAACATTTTCCCCAAGCCCTAAAATTCACCCAGGAGGAAGAGGTCGACTTAAATGTGTAAGAAGAAGCAAATCTGTCCACCCATAACAGCCCTAGTCAGGAATATCAAATGGCAGCGAGCTGATGACCTCTCCTGCTTCGGTGACGATGGCGTCGTAGACCCAGCGCCGGTTGCAGCGGCACTCGGGCCCGCACTTGTTGGAGTTGCACCTGGGGCAGGGGTAGAAGCAGCCCAGGCAGTTCTTCTCCAGGCAGTCGCACAGGTCCGCCTCGTTACACAGGAGCCTGCCGCTTTTGTCGTACTTCCTCATAACTCTGCAAAGGAAAAGCGTGACACTAACACTAACACGACAGCGCAATTGTCCTCAACATTGAGAATAAACTATTGCGCAAGCTCGCCCCCAAGCTCTGAGTGAAGGCAAGGCGTTCTGTGCTGCAGGAGGGCCCCACAGTGGGGACCTTGTCTGGGAGTCCCACACTTTCTCCGTCAGCCTCTGTAACGTGCACAGGGGCAAAGCACCGTCACAGATTCCACCAGCCTCTCAAAACCAAATCATTTTGAAGTAAATCCTTCAAACTGAGCTGTCTGAAAGCCTTAGAACAACAAAAACATCTCTGTATAACTTGTATCCGTTATTACCTGTTGAAGTCCAAAAGGCTGGCCTGAACCTAGTGTGGTAAAATTATTTACTTCTGCACCCTTTGTCCCTAAGCAGACATATCGCCTCCTCTCCTCCTGTCCAGGTAAGCCATGTTGCTCTGTCCTGATACCCAGGCCAGGGTGAGGATCAGTCATTATCTATGCTTACTGCCTGATACTCACACTGTAGCAGGAACACCTTCTAATGAGGATTTACATGTAAAGTGCTTCATCTGTGGAATGAGACCTTTCTCAAGTCCCCAGGAAACTGAGCAGAAGAGATTAAAATCTATTAAAGGAATGATGGGGGTGGATGGTCCTGAAACCAACCTTCTCTGCTTACCTTAACCCAAAAACGCCCCTGCCTCAACTCAGACATCAAGACACAGATTTTATCGTTTCCTGCCCATCTGATACTATCTTTTGTAAAATTCTGAACTATCACACACATAAAAGTGTACAAGCATACATGCTACATGCATAGAGAGGAATAAAAACTTCTGTGTGCCCACGGCCCAGCTTAATAAGAATATGACAGCTTTTCCTGTTCATGCCCCACCCATTGCTTCCCTCTACCCACCCCTCCAAAAGGAACCACGCCTTGACATTATAAAAATCACTTCCTTGTTTTACTTAAAGTTATGCCACATACGTATGTATCCCCAAGCACATTGTAATTTTTCTTCCATAATTTGCTTTTTTATGCTTCACCATGATTTGATATTCTTCCATGGCAGTACATGTAGCTGTATTCAAATATATTCACTTCTATACATATTACATTGTATGAATATACCACAGTTATTTATCTTTTCCGTCATTATGGGCATTTGGATGATTAACACTTTATGTTCTTTGCTATAGAAGTGATGCTATGAAACTTCCTAAACATGTGTCTGCTCATGCATGTATAAAACTCTTCCCAGGATATATATCCAGGAATGAAGATGTTAGGTCCTAAGGCACATAGGTAATGCCAAGCTGTTTTTAAACAGTGGTTGTACCATTTTACACTCAATTCGTGTCCCGTAGCTTCATCAACTTTGACATCATCAAACTCTGCCTGTCTGGGGAGTTTGGTGCTTCTCCATAGTGTACCGATGAGGTTCAGTATCCTGAACAATTATTAGCTGTTTCTTCCATGAAATGCCTTTTTATTATTTTATTAATTTTTCTATTAAGATGTTTATACTTTTCTTATTAACTTTTCAGATTCTTTATATATTTTGGATACTGATTTTTTATATGATAAATAACTTCTCCCACTTAGTGATTTGTCTTTCAGGTTTTTTTTTTTTTTTTTTTTTGAGACAGAGTCTCACTGTGTTGCCTGGGCTAGAGTGAGTGCCATGGCGTCAGCCTAGCTCACAGCAACCTCAAACTCCTGGGCTCAAGTGATCCTTCTGCCTCAGCCTCCCAAGTAGCTGGGACTACAGGCATAAGCCACCATGCCCAGCTAATTTTTTGTATATATTTTTTAGTTGACCAATTAATTTCTTTCTATTTTTAGTAGAGACGGGGTCTTGCTCTTGCTCAGGCCGTTTCGAACTCCTGACCTTGAGCAATCCATCTGCCTTGGCCGCCCAGAGTGCTAGGATTACAGGCATGAGCCATCACGCCCGGCCGTCTTTCAGTGTTTTTAGGGTGTCTTTTAATGGGTATAAATTATTAATTGTGATGTATGATTGGCTTATTTTATACTTCTGAGGCACTAAAAATCATTGTACTTCATGGTAGCCAGAGATTGGATATTCTGAGCCCATTCTTCTATTTCCCCCTCTAATGATACATTTTTATTACCTTTTTTTTTTTTTTTTGAGATAGAATCTCGCTCTGTCCCCTGGGAGAGAGTGCAGTGGAGTCAGCCTAGCTCACAGCAATCTCAGACTCCTGGGCTCAAGTCATCCTCCTGACTCAGCTTCCCCAGTAGCTGGGACTACAGGTGTAGCCATGACATCTGGCTAATTTTTCTCTTTTTAGTAGAAATGGGTCTTGCTTTTGCTCAGACTGGTCTCAAACTCCTGATCGTAAGAGATTCTCCTGCCTTGCCTCCCAGAGTGCTAGGATTGAAGGCGTGAGCCACCACACCCAGCTTATCTTTGTCACTTTAAATCATCTTTCCTACTAAAGCTATTACTCTAGTACAGAGTCACTGGCCATTGAATCCTTTTTTAAAAAAATTGATTCCTTGTTTGGGATTATAGTCTATTTCTCTATTTCTTGATGTTGCTAACTTCCAGACACATGGGGTGCTATTGCACTTTAGAAGAGATATTTTTAAACCATTAAAAAAAAAGAGGCAACCTTTAATTACTTTGCTTTGTCAAGGAGAACTCATGCACTTTATAATTCCACAAATCAAATATAATAAATCATGACCTTACTTGTGTTTTGCAGAAAAATACTCATTCATCTTTGACATCCGTGCTTTCTTTTTCTGCTGCCTTGTTTCAGGATTAAAGTCAGCTACCTGTGGGCCAGGGTTTTGAAATGCCAAGCATTTTAACTGCCGCTCTATTTGTTGCTGTGAAACAAATAAAATGTATTAGCAGTAAGAACTGGATAGTTTTATCTGTTTTCCATTGTCTCAAAATGAACCACCTCTAACTTTCACCACAATGGCATGAAAGCATATATGTTTTACACAAAGAAAGAAACAGTTGAATTAAGTTTTCAAAGATGGTGTAAGTTTTCTCAAATCAGGCCATTCTTTCTGAATAAAGAAATACATAGTATTTAGTGTGCACAAGTCAATTTAAAAAAGAAATACATAATATAAAACTCATATAATTAAAAGGTAAAAATAATCAAGGGGGAACAGAAAAATTCTTTCTACACCTGCAAAACAGCAGTCAGCTTTCCAAATTAGATGGAGACGAACATCAGAACTAGCATTTCACAGTGGATAAGGACAAGGGAGTAAAAGCCCTCTCTCAGCCGTCAGCCGAAGAAGCCCATATAAAGCGTCTCAAACCACAGTGAGAACCCAGAGAACACAGGGCCCTGCCCCATGCAGTGCTCTGGGATGTAATTCAGCACTGCTCCCTGTCCTGGGAGTGTGGGCTCCATCCGGAGCTCTGGGTCAGAACACAGCCCCCTGAAGGATCCAGTCAAAGCCCAATTTGAACAAGAGCAATCTCGCTAAAAGGACTTTGTTAGAGTGTTCTAGAGTAGTTCAAAGTCTCTGTTTGGGAGCTTTTATAATTAGAAATTAAATAGGGCCTGATCTGGAAGACAAACAACAAAGCGCTTCAATCAAATACTGTACTGATAACTTAGTTTGAACATTTAGCACACGTCTTAAGGGAAGGGAAGGCTCTTTTGAAGGATTTTAGAAGAAAATACTCTCTGAGTAGCCCAAAAACATATAGGCTGACAAATACATAAAATACTACATCTGGACACAAAACGGGAACTTTCAGTATATGAATTTCAATGCAACAAATTACTTAACAGAATCTCATAGGCTCTTCTGCAGTTTAGTTTATAATAGTCTAAAATATTGTAAATATGTTTCCTTAAATTTTCCTTTTGGTTGTATATATGGGTTTGTTTTATAAACTTAACCTTATGAAACAGAACTGCATTAGGTTTGGCTATGACATAAGCACAACTTACTACCATTTATTACTATTCTCGGTAGCACAGCGGGAGGCTAAGAACAGAGACACCAGGGTAAGCCTACCTGTGCTCAAGTCTTGGCTCTGCCCCATGTTAGTGCTGCGCCTTGCACAAGTTCCTACTTCTCTAAGCCTTAGTTTCTCCATTTGTAAGACAGGGTTAGCAACAATATCTTGTGATGAGAATTAGATGAATTAATATATACCAAGTTTTAGAACCACTACACGACATCATAAGAACAAAATAAGGGTTTGTTAAATAGAAACATTTGAATATATTCTCCACAAATGTTCTACTCTGAGGGCAGGATTTTACTACTCAGAATGCTGGGCTAAAAATCAGGGCACATGAGCGGTGGGGAGATGGGTGACGTGAGACCAGCCCAACAAGAGCAGAGGGAAGGGGAGTGAAAGGTCCAACAGCATGGGGGAGCAGAGATCCCTCCCAGGAAGTCCTGGCTGGGCCCACCTTTCCCACCAAGTCCATGGGCATCTCAGAGATCCTCAAGTTGGAACACCCCCAATAACATGGATCATTGAATCTGTGAGCCATACCAGTTGTTTCTGTCCAATTTGACAGTTTTTCTCAGAAGAACTATGATCTGTGTGTCCTTCTTGAATGGAATTGTTTTTTTCTGATTGTTCACTCATTTCTGATTGCTAAAAAAGTAATTGGGAAAAAAGCAAAACACATTAGTGTCATACATCCCAATTAACTTCATCTACAGCTCTTTTCTGCTCTTCCTCTACATCTCACTTTTTTTCAAAGCCAGATTTCCTGAAACCGCCATCTGCACCCTGGCTCCTTTTTCTCCACTCACTCTTAAACCCTGCATCTGACTCCCCCAGCCCAGACTCCTGATGCTCTTCTCTGCCAGGAGTTCCATGAGCAACTCAATTGTACTCCCAACAGTCTTTAGCACCATAGACTGATCTGGAACAGGCAACGTTGGGGCCCTTCTTCTCCTGCTTAAGAAGACCATGAATTCTTAGATCTCCATTCTCCCCCCTTTACCCTTGATCCCTTGAAAAACAAAAGGAAGACACATTAATGTCATACATTCCCAGTAAGTAACTTAGTGAAAACCTCATCTACCCATGGTTTCAGCTACCACCTGTTCTGATATCACTCCCAAGGCTACTTCTAAAGGCCCTGACCTCCTTACTCAAGTTTTCTGACTAATTTCTAATGCAACTTGTGCTAAGTTTTCCATAAAACTTTGCTGCTAAAATGCCTGTAACTTACTTCAAAATACTTCATTAGTGTATATGTGTGTGTGTGTGCGCGCGCGCGTGTGTGAGTGTGACTGAGGTGGAGCCAACACAAGATGCTAATTGTGAATGCATAGTCCAGGGCTGGTCTGATCTCAGTGTTCTACCAGAAAAGACACTTTCCAGAGGACGCTTCCACAAACCCTGCTGCTTTTCCTAACCCTCATCAACTACCAATGCTGACTACAGGGTGCCATTTTTACCGGAGGAACTGAATAGTTAGGCTTCACCAAGTTGGCGTGGATCATTTGGCACCAAATCCCTGCCAGCCAACTGGAAATTTCATTTCTGTCACTGGATCTTCATTCTCTTAAAGTCCAGGGTCAATACCTTTGGGCTGCTCATTCTTCCGTATCTCACTTTCCAATTCCCCACATTAGGTTTAAAAGTAATATTGATTTTTCTTTTCTAACATTCCTAACTCTTCCTTTCCATTCTCTATTGAGTAGTCTACCCTAATGATGGTAGTAGTAGTAATAAAAGTTGTAGTGGTAATAGTAATACCTTACCCCTAACCATCCTCACTTCGAATAAGCTTTAGACAGGTTTCTTCCTGACTATGGGCAGCTAGCTGGCCTCCCTTCCCTTAGATCATTCTCTTTGGAAAACTTACAATTACAGATTCTTTCTCTGCCCCTTTGAGATGCAAATCTTCTCACATACTCTTGTCATTTTACAACACAGGACTGTCCTCTAGAACCTGGAAGCCATCCCTTTGACAAGTAGTCATCAAGAAACACAGCACCCCCATCTTCCAGTCTCTATGGGAGGACAGGAGCCTAACTTTGATAAGGCACCAATTAGCAAACACACGACCTAATCATAGAGAAAAGTATTCACAAACTGAAATAACTTAATGTACAACACATACCATTTACCAATGGCCCCCCATCATTCTCCAGTACATTTCCAGTGGTTCATCCCAGCCCTTTGGAATCTTTCCACTCTTTGTTTCAGTGGAGTTGAATTTAGACTAAGTTCCGGTCTCTCTCCCCTATTGCTATGCCAGAATAGTCTTCCTTGCCTGGTTAAAAAATACACTTTTTCCAGAACAAGTTTTGCTTTGATACCTTCATGCAATTTAAGATCTGATCAATCAAACTTTTCTGTAAAGTATCTTTCAACTTGTAAGAATATAAAAATTATGTGGGGCTCTTTTAAAAATCATAAATTCTCCACTGAATTCTAAACCTACTGAGGTTATAATTTTCAGGGGAGATTCTTGGTAATCTGTATAGCTAATAAGCTCTCCAGCTGAATCCTCTTGTTAGATAATTATGGGAAACATTAGGGTAGGGAAAGTAGGTAGGCTTTTCTCCATTCAGTCTTGTCAGCTGATCATAAAACTGTTGTCCACACAGATCGTTCTCAACTTAAGATGGTTTGACTTACGACTTTTTGACTTTACCATGGTTCAAAAGCAATATGCATTCTGTACGTTTGTCAGCTTACAAGGGGACTATGTCTGAATAAACCCATCGTAAACTGAAAATATCTTAATTTGAAAGTACATTTTCATCGATACATAACCCCACTGTAAGTCAAGAAACATCTGCAATTTTTTCCCATCCCTAATTCATCTAATACATTCTAGCCATGTTAATATTCCCAAATCAGAAATTTATTTATCTCATTCCTATTAAGAGATTTCAATGACTCCTCTCTGCCAATAATAACCCACATCCCTGGAAGATCAGTGAAGGTCCATAACAGCTGTCTCCAACCTACCTAAGTAGGCTCATCTCCTGTTATACCTACACTTGGGCTAAAGCTACCTGACCCCGTTACTCCAATTAACACACCTCCCAGCCCTTACCTAACTGAATTTTCCCTTCCTTTAAGAAACCCTTCCTGATCCACAAAGATTTCCTTCTCTTTTGGGCTCTGTTCAGTACTTTTTCAAGAAAATCCCCCAAAACGGGCCCCAAACTGTCCAGCTTCTTCAGGTAACAAATTTTCCTCCCCATGAGAGATCAGGAGCATCCCTGGCAAGCAAGAACTTTTCCTGAAAAGATATCAGATTTAACTGCACTGGGAGAAATGAATAATTTATGCAAATATTCTGCCTGAGGCATCTTTGTTTAAATCCTAGTGAAAGACAGGCTTCCCCAAATAAACTGGGGGAGGGAGGGCTTGCTCCTTTGTATTCCAAATTAAGCAAAAGGAAATTATAACAAAATTTCACCAGGGACTGAAATTATAATTGGATTTTATTACAAGCTCAAATTATCTGTCCCAGGAAAAGTAATAAAAAGATTCAGAACATCCCCCTCTTCCCTTGCTTGGTATTCCCAAGGCAGGAACTCCTAACCAGCAAATGCAGAGACCTGTCCCAACAAATAATAGTGACCATTATTTTTAGCAAGTATAGGAACTAAGACTAGAGACAGAATGAGATTAAAATAGCTTGACTCTGGTTTCTTGGATGAATGTGTGTGCGCCTTTTACTTCCAAATACATTTTGAGGAATGTTTTACACATAGTGTTTTTGAATAAATGGTCTTATCCATTACTAAATAAAAACAGAAACCAATTTCGGGGATAGAATTTAAACTGAACACCTTTCTGGCTTTAATAATTTGCTAATGTCCTTAGGAGTAGTGGTGGAAAAGTACTCATTCTACCCTATGTAAGACACAAACAGCTTATGTAAATTAAACTATACCTGCCTGAGGCACCCTAGAGATAAATGTCAGTGATTAAAGTGTGAGTCATTTTGCCTGGAGTTCCTCTCAATGACCTGTGCCTCAGAATGAGTATGAAGATAAGAGGCTCGGACCTGGTGTTGTTCCCTTGAGTGATCTGGGTGTGTTGTTCTGAGGTTTAAAGGTAAAAATCATTTATTAATCACAGATAGTTCAGCCATCATAGTTCCTATGTATAAGCAAACTACTTCATCTGATGCTCAACCTAAGAAACAATAATCTATTCCAATGCTAGAGAAATACCTGGCTGTGCGGGGCTGTTCCAATGCAGCACTTTCTGAAGGGATTTTCAAGGGTAATTTTGTCTATATGTGTGACCGCTATGGACTAAACTGTCCCACCTACCCCTGTAAATTCCTACCCCTAATTGCAGTGTGGTTATATTTAAAGATACGGACTTTAGGAGGTAATTAAGGCTAAATGAGGTCATATGGCTGGCACCCTAATCTGATAGGATTGGTGGCTTTATAAGAAAAGGAAGACAGAGCTCTCTCCTTCTGCATGTGCACACAAGAAAAGGCCGTATGAGGACTGAATGAGAAGTGGAAGACTACTCCCAGAAAACTAAAGACCTGACAGAAATAGGAACTTAACATGTAAAAATTGAGCTGACGATAGAAGGAAGATGAGGTCACTGAGGGGCATTCCAAGCAAAAGGACTCACATTTTAATCACTTATCTGTAAGGTGCCCCAGGCAGGTATAGCTGAATTTACACAAGCTGTTTGTGTCTTGCATAGGGAAGAATGAGTATTTTTCCACCATTACTCCTAAGGACACTAGCGAATTATGAAATCAAGAAAAGTATTCAGTTTAAATTCTAGCCAAAAAGTTGATCTCTATTTTTATTTAGTAGCAGATATGCCATTTATTCAGAGACACTATCTGTAGAACATCCCTCAAAATACATTTGGAAGTAAAAGACACACACACAGACACACATTCATACAAGAGAATCAAGCTATTTTTATCTCATTGTATCTTTAGTCTTAGTTCCTATACATGCTAAAAATAACAGCTCACTGAGATAAGTGACAGGTGAGTCAAATCCACTAGGGGCGTAGTTGGTAAAGAGAAATGACCACGACCACTGCGCAGGTGGTCAATTAAGTCGCTCCTTGTTGCTCTCTTCTAGCTGGTTCAGCTGTTTTCAAAACCACAAATCTGTTCAACAACCTCTAAAAAAATCTCCATTGCCATTTGTCTGCAAGAATTAAAAGTAATTTTGATTTAAGCCTTTGAGAGTGGTGTTAGGTAAACAATGTTAATGCTCTAGAAGCAACTTTATTTACAGTATCTACAGATTACTAGAGATACTTTTAGAGCGGTATTTTCCCGACCACACACATACACACACTTCTGTGGCTCAATACAAAATAATGTGAAAACACATATAGTATATTTAAAATAATTTGAAAGTGCAGTCAGCAGAGAATTTGACAATCCGTGGAAGACAATGCAACCATACAGTTGCTGTTGCTCGTGCCATGAATACCACAGTCTGGCATCACTTTAAAACCAACCAAACCCGGGGAGGGGCCCATCTGGTCATTGTGAACCAAAATAAAATTTTAAGGCTCCCCCCCGACCGGCTGACTGAATGGACCCCCTCGTGGCCAAAAGAATATCCTAAAATTGTCTGCCAGGAGGAGGGAGGTCAGACATGCCTCATCATGCCCCCCTCCCTTCTTGGAGTCCTTTGTGACCCACTGACAGGCCTAAGGGGATGCAAGACACACCTGCAGGTCCTCAATTTGCATAACAAATCTATGTCCAGTGACTCATCTCTGATAGCCATTCCTTATGTTAAAACATTCCAAGCCTCTAGACAAAGCTTCGTGTCTTTAACCAATTACAAGCCAAAGAATCTTTAAGCCCACCTATAACCTGTAAGCCCCCGCTTCGAGATGTCCCACCTTTTTGGGCCAAACCAATGTATGCTTCCCACGTATTGAGTGATGACTTTACGTGTAACCCCTGTCTCCCTGAAATGTATAAAACCAAACTGTAACCCAGCCACCTTGAGTCCACTTGCTCAAGGTTTCTTGGGAGTGGCTCCGGGTCATGGTCCTCAAATTTGGCTCAGAATAAACTTTTTAAATATTTCAGAGTTTGGATTTTTTTCCGTTCACAATTTGGCTTAGTCGGCAGGATCTCAGAGAAGACTCAGGACCCCCGAAGGAGTCGCCCGAACTCGGAGCTAAGGTACCAGCACGGGCCCATTGACGCCCCCGAC
>CAUYRT010009181.1:0-10372 GCA_963574885.1 Lepilemur ruficaudatus | reverse complement strand
GAAAAGTAATGGGTGCTGGCTAGTCCACCTCTCCTTAACTTGCCAAAACTAAGAAAGGAAATTAATTTTCCAATGTGTACATTTGTAGAGAGTTAAAGAGCAATGCCAGCAGTCCTGCATCAAGCGTATATTTGGCCTCACCTGACTGTCTGAAGAAAAAAACTGTGAAAATCACTCTTCATGCACCTTTTCGAATACCTTCTCCAAATGAATGCTATATGCATTTTTTCTAATTTTGGAGGGGAAAAAAGTATCTGCAAGAAAAATCTGGTCAGGCGCGGTGGCTCACGCCTATAATCCTAGCACTCTGGGAGGCCGAGGCAGGCGGATCGCTCAAAGTCAGGAGTTCGAAACCATCCTGAGCAAGAGTGAGAGCCTGTCTCTACTAAAAATAGAAAGAAATTAATTGGCCAACTAAAAATATAGAAAAAATTAGCCGGGCATGGTGGCGCATGCTTGTAGTCCCAGCTACTCTGGAGGCTGAGGCCGAAGGATCGCTTGAGCCCAGGAGTTTGAGGTTGCTGTGAGCTAAGCTGATGCCACGGCACTCTAGCCTGGGCAACAGAATGAGACTCTGTCTCAAAAAAAAAAAAAGAAAGAAAAATCTGAGTATTTGTAACATCCTCCACGATCCAGCCATCATGAACCCCTCATCAAACGTTTTCTTGTGGGCAACCCCCTTAAACCTCAAAGCCAGCAGGGAAGGGCTTCGGAGGAGCAAGAATGGGAGGTCCCCGATGGCTTGGGCAGTCGCGGTCTCCATCTGCCTTGACAGCAAGGAGAATTACTACGGGGTGCCTCCCAGCAAAGCCCGATTCCATACATTCAGAGCCGGGGACTAAATAGGAAGTGCCCAAGTGCCAAAGTAAATGAGTCTCCTCCCTTGGGTGGTGCCAAGGCCCTGAATTTAGACCACAGCTGAAAGGGCTCTTGGAAAACTTTTGGAAACCTCCCCTAGGAAGATGGAAGAAACGCACACACTGTCTCTGTGTGCAGCACGACAGCGCTGAATCTGGTCTGCAAACAACTGCAGAGCTTTGCAGGAGCTGCAACGCTGCGATGTGGAGCGATGTGTCCCAAGGAGGCCCCCAACAGACACTTGGGCCATGCAGCAGTGTTGAGCAATTCTGAGGCAATAAACTCAAACCAGGAGAAAGGGGGACCTTTTTTTTGTCCAAGTCTCAGGTCCTGAGATCTGGGGCAACTTTGAATGTCTCCCTCTTTATTCTCCTTTCCTCTAAAACTACCACTCCCCACTGCTCCACAAACAATCCCTTGAAACAGATTTTCACCTTGGCACAGAGATAGGAGCCCAGAGGAGGCTTATTGGAGCTGGGAGAGGATTGGCATTAGCCAATGGGGAAGTGGTTGAAATTAACCTCAGAAGAGCTATTCGAGGGACCAGAGCATAGTGTGGGCCTAGTCTGACATGCATACTGGCCTTGGTGTGGAGTCCCCAAGCCCTGTCTTACCGCATTGTCAAGAGGAGAGATGGGTCAGCCTTCAGCCTACTCTCAGCTGTCCTGGGGCTGCCCCATCTCCACTTGACCTTCAGAAAGGGGCCTTGTCCTCCCAAGGGGGGACTTTCCTGTGTCTGCCCTCTGGACAGGTGCATGGGATAGATGCATGGGGGCCAGGATGGAAGGTAGGAGAGCCAGGGGAGAGACCAATACCAGTGAAAAGTGCTTGACTTGTTCCACACGGCTTCCCTGAAATCTGACCAGAGCTCCCTTCTGGGGAGCTTGATCCCCTTCCGAGTTTACAGTCTGAACTCTGACCAGTCTGGCTAAGCAGGACTTGAAGAAACTACCAGATAAAAAGCATCATCCAGTACTCTGTCTAGGTGGATACGCCAGTCACCCCTGTGCAGTAACTTCAGTGGCTCCTGTAGTCATTAATTACCCTGGGATGTTCGTGGCTAGAAAAATTGTCTTGCTATAACCCTTGTTATACAAAGTGGTCATTTGGAAGAATGTAGGTAAATATATTCTTAAATAGGGACCAAGTTGCCACCTGGGAAAGAAATGGTGAGAGTCCCTTCATTCTTCCCTTTCTAGAATGCAATGTCATCAGAACTTCTTGGACTGAGATGGGTCAGACAGTAGCCCCAAGCACCCGGTCAGGAAGGCATTCCAGGGAAGTGTGAGTTTGGATACCAACCTGGGCTCAATGCCTCACCAGAAGTTTGGTTTGGGGGCTGGTTTTGGTAGATTATTTAACTGAGGCTTTAAGTACCTCCAATAAAACTGCTCAAGCACTGAGGCCAGGAGTTCAAGACCAGCCTGGGCAACATAGCAAGACCTTGTATCTACAAAAAAAAAACAAACAAAAAGTAGCCAAGCAGTGGGGAATGTGCCTGTAGTCCCAGCTACTGAGAAGGCTGAGGCAGGAGGATCACTTGAGCCCAAGAGTTTGAGGCTGCAGTGAGCTGTGATCACGCCACTGTACTCCAGCCTGGATGACAGAGTAAGACCTCATCTTTAAAAATAACAACAACAATAAAAGGCTACCCAGGCAAAGAGAGCATTCTGTGAGGCTGAGTGCAAATCCCCTTTGGGGACTTTAAACCCCAAACAGACATAACTGGAGAGACTGGGATTGTCCTTTGCCCTGCCTTAAAATAAAATATCCCTAAGGTTTTGAGTTCATTTGGAGTGATGACAGCAACAGCACACTGAACCATAGGGACACAGTTTTCAACAGCGACTCTGTGGCAAAAGAAATCACGATGGTGGAACACGGGAGCCTGTCAATAGTGGACAGACTTTTCTGGCTTTTATCTCAGCCTGCTGTTTGGAAACAAGACAGGCCTCTTCGAGTTGAGCAAATCCTGGGATACGCAGGCAATTTCTTACAGGGACATTGGAGGGACACAAGATGCCTTGTGATTTGCGCACGTGAGGACTGAGACAATTAAATTAAATAGAAAAAGACTACCTTGCATTGGGAAAGCAGATCAAACTGGTTACTTATTTACAGAGATGGAACAAACCCGAAGCTGTCAGTATTCTCTTACTTCTGTTATTGGTCCTTTAGATGAATGACATACATAAGGAAACCGAGGCACATGTATAAGAGATAGCAAAATGTCCTTGAACAGAATTTCAGCCACTTTGTGGTACTTTCAAACACAGTTTTAAACTGATTTTTTAGGAAGAAACAGAGGAAGAAATGAGATGCTTTGCAGGTTTGGGCTGGCGTTTGGACCCTGCACTCAGGCTCTTCTGTGACTCTGAGATCTAGGGCACCATGAGCCCAGCTGTGGGCTGCCGGGAAGGTTGGTGTTGATGGAAGGTATGTGAGGCTTGACTTCAGATTGTGGGGCTCAGACAGAAGGATGAGGAGAGACTCTATGCTGGGAAAGAAATTCACGCAAAGATGAAAATAGGAGTCACCACGGAAGATTCCAGAGACACTGAGGAGACAAGGCACGTCTGACTGGGATAGGGAATGGCTGTATTATGGTGGGCCTTGAATGTTCCTTTCAGGATTAATTATTAGTGCCTGACAGAGCCTGTGGTAAATAAGAGGTTTTTCTCTATGTGGAGGCACAGACCAGGTGGAATCCACATTCAGCTAATCATCGAGTTGAGAATCTTCCGTCTCCAAAGTCCCTGTGCAGGCCCCACCCACACACAACGAACCTCTGTAATGAGACGGCTGCCGATCATTCCGTCCCTCTCCCTGCTCTGACCCCTGCTAATCAGGGCAGGTGTTCTGAGCAAGTACATTATAACAACAGGTGGGAAATGGTGCCCTAGCCCCACAGTGCCATCGAGGACCCAAGCTCTGTCTGGTTTCTCATTTTCCTCCCTGGCAGGTGGGCTTATGTCCCTCGACTTGTGGTCCCACTCGGCTGCCATCCTGCTCCCATCCTCACTGCTGCCTGCCAGGTGGGGGAGAGTCTATCGGTGAGGGAAATGTCACCCCAATGACCTTAGCCGACTTCACCTGTGCCTTGTTGGCTAGACCCGGGTCCTGTACCCACTGCAGGCTGCAAGGGGAACAGGTGAAGGGGGTTCCTGAGGAAGAGACCAATACTGCTGGGACGGGTTTGGGCCAATCACGATTCATGGGGCTGAGAATAAAGAGACCAAAGAATACCAAAGCTCTGTCATCAGACAGCAAGAGACAGCTGCTGGATAAAGGTGGGTGGAGCATGGGGCCTTTCCCCTCAGCACCTGTTTGCACAGATGATGACAACAAGGCTGAGCTGAAGGGACCTGCCTGGGGTCGCAGAGCAAGAAGAGTCAGAGATCTTGCCACAGTCAGCCAAGTGCCGGGGGCTCAAGGCCCAGGGATTCCCCAGTGAGGACACTCACAGTTCTTAACCCTCACTATATGCATCAGAAAACCCTGGCATTCTTGGGGAAAAAACTCATGAATGCCAGCCTCCATCCCTTGAGGTTCAGATTCAACTGGTCTGGCTGGCAGGGGACCCAGCAGCCTCCTTTTCAAAAGCTTCCCAGGTGAAACAGTGTTTTGGATCTGTCAGCATGGCTACTGTCTTCAGTCACTCAATGAAACACTAACTTAGATGTTGCTGTGAAGGCATTTTGTAGATGTGATTAACTCTGTGATTAAATCTGTGAATAATCAGCTGACTTTAAGTAAGGGAGATTATCCCAGGCAGTTGGGGTGGGCCTGATTCAACCAGTTAAAAGGCCTTAAAACCAAAGCTGAGGCTTCCTGGGTAAAGAACGTTCACTGTGGACAGCAGCTTGGGCCAGTGTCGGGGAGTTCCAGTCTGCCCTTCCTGATGGCTGTCCCTGGATTTCAGACTTGCCTACCCAGACCTCAAACCTGCATAAGCCAATTCCGGGCACTAAATCTCTACGTGTATATCTCCCACTGGTTCTGCATCTCTGACTGAAGCCTGACTGATACACCAGGTAATTTTTATTTTTATTATTTTTTTATATTTTTTGAGACAGAGTCTCGCTTAGGTCGCCCAGACTAGGGTGCCGTGGCGTCAGCCTAGCTCACAGCAACCTCAAACTCCTGGGCTCGAGCAATCCTTCTGCATCAGCCTCCCGAGCAGCTGGGACTACAGGCACGTACCACCATGCCCGGCTAATTTTTTTTTTCTATATATTTTTAGTTGGCCAATTTCTTTCTATTTTTAGTAGAGACGGGGTCTCGCTCTTGCTCAGGTTGGTTGCCAACTCCTGACTTTGAGCGATCTGCCCACCTCAGCCTCCCAGAGTGCTAGGATTATAGGCGTGAGCCACCGTGCTCAGCCTCAGGTAATTTTAATATGCAGCTCAGGCTGAGAACCAGGGAGTTACTCAGTGGTGGTTATACCAAAGGACGTCAGAGTAAAATAACCCAAGATCGAATCTCATCTCTTCTACCTATGACCTCCGTGACTTCAGTTGCCTCAGCTGTCAAATGGGAATCACAGTGTCTACCGCACAGACACTGTTCAGGTATGCGTAAGTTCACTGCACTTGTGGATCTAATGGTGGCAGCTGCTCTTACTATACCATCAGGCTATTCTGGGCCGGGAACACTAAAATGCCATTCAAACAAACAAACAAACAACATTCAAACAAACAAACAACAGCCTGGTGTTCTGGTGTTCCCTCGCATTGCTTGACATCCAAAGTTTAGGACTTCGGTTTAGAGTCACCTAAACACTGCCTTTCCTCATCTTGTTCCTACAGTAGGAAGCAGGGCACCCGCCAGCACAGAGACACACAGACAACTTCACCAGGTGCAGGCCACGGAGATGGGTCACCCAGCTCTGTCTGGTATTAAAGGAGTAATGAGGTCTGTCAGTCAGCCATCATCATTGTCCTAGGGCGTTTTAATAGGTTATTTGGTGTCAGGGCTCAGGTCTCGCTGATCACTCGGAGGATCGGAGGGTCGTGGCGGTCCTGCTCCCCCTCCGGCCCCCGCATTTCGTATCACCGCTGGAGCTCCGGCTGCGCAACGCAACGCCGACACTTTCCTCCTCCCCCCGCTTCCCGCCCTCCGCCTCCCCACGGTCGGGTTCCGTCTTCAGGCCGGGGGAGCAGTGCCCTCCGGTGGCCGCATGCTGCAGTAGCTGCTCCCTCTGCGAGAGCTCCTCGGCTGACACCTGCTCTGGGTTTGTCCTGGTTGCTCTGATTTCTTTCTAAGCCACAGAAACCCACGTGCTCCAGTAAAGGCTCTGATGGGCAGAGAGGAGCTGCCTCTTTATCCTGCCACTAGCCAGCCCACCGTGTATGACCTCGGCTGCTCCTGTCACCTCTCTGGGTCTCTGTCGCCTCACCTACAGAACGAGAGGGTTAAATAGATCCTCTCTGGCTTTAGCATTTAGGATCCAAGGCCTTGTGATTCTGGGAAGGTCATCCATTCAACAAATACCAGGTGCCAAGTGGAGAGGGTTCAGGTTCACCGGAGAGCAAGCCTGTGCGTTCCTGGATCTCACACTGTAGCAGGGGAGACGGGAAATAAGCAATAAACATAAAGAATAAACTACATAGTATGTTAGAGGTGACAACACTACGGGGGAAAGAGCGCGGTGGAGAGCTGTGCCCTGGGAAGGCTGAGGGAGGGGCAGTGTCAGACCATGGAGTGGGCCAGGCTGACTCCGAGGAGGCAGCCTTTGAGCAACGGCAGGAGGTGAGAGCTGTCTGATAAACTTGAGGACCAATGAGAAAGCCTGTAGGGCTGAATCAGAGTGACTGAAGGGCGTGGTGTGGCCACGAGGCCACTAGGTAACAGGAGACAGTTCCACAGAGTCCGCCAGGCTACTGCCAAGGAGTTATCCTTGACCCCAAAAGAAATGGGGCCGCAGGAAGGTTCTGAGCAGAGGAATGGCACGGTTTGCCTTACATTTCTTACAGGTTGTGTCTTAGTCAGCTGGAACTGCCATACATAACAAAGTACCATGGTCTGGGTGACTTACACAGCAAACATTGATTTTCTCACAGTTCCGGAGGCTGGGAAGTCCAAATCGGGGTGCAGGCAGATTTGGTTCCTGGTGAGGGCCCTCTTCCTGGCTTCTTCTCCACATGGTGGAGGGAGAGCGAGCAAGCTCTGGAGTCTCTTCCTCTTCTTATAAGGGTACTGATCCCACTGTGGGGGCCCCGCCTTTGTGACTCCTTCAAGTCTAATCACCTCCCAAAAGTCCTACCTCCTAAAACCACCACACCAGGGGTTGGGGCTTCAACATGTGAATTTGGGGGAGACACAAACGTTCGGTCCGTAGCAGGGCCACCCAGGCCACTGTGTGCACTGAGCCGCAAGGGGAGGTGGGATGGGAGCAGGGAAAGCCGGAGCCCATGGGACAATCCAGGTGAGGGTGGTGGCGGTGGCTTGGGCATGCATGGTAGAGGTGAAGGTGGTGTGAAAGGGTCAGGTTCTGGAGGGACTTTGAAAGCAGGGGCAACAGGACTTCCTGACAGACTGAATGTGGAATATGAGAGAAAAAAGGCGACCAGGGTGACTAAACGTTCCCAACAGAGAATATCTGGAAGTTGCCCTGGATTGAGATGGGAACCGAGGTGGGTGGGGCAGAGGTTTGAGGGGAGGGCCCGACATCCCATTTGAACCATGTTAAGTTTAAAATGTCTATTTGTGAAGAGGATTGCTGTGCAAAGTTCAGGGAATTCAGGGGACAGTCGTTGCTGGAGATAATTATACTGTTCGTGGATGAGCATGGATTCTATTTGTGTTCCAATCTGGGTCCTGTTACTTACTGGCTGTGTCAGGCTGGAAAAATGTCTTACCTTTTCTGAACCTTGTTATTCAATATGTATTGTTTCAGCACTTCCACGTGACAGGCATTGTTCTGAGTGCTGGGAGCATAGGAATAAACAAAGTCCCTGCTCTTATGGAGTCTACACTCTGGTACAACAGGGATAATAATAAATGACCACTTAGAATTCACTGAATGAATAAAGTGGGCAAGTTTCCTTGATCAAGCATGCAATATAGTGCTTTGTCTGGGCTTGGTGGCAAGCACTTGTAGTCCCAGCTACTTGGGAGGCTGAGGCAGGAGGATCGCTTGAGCCCAGGAGTTTCAGGTTGCAATGAGCTGTGATGATGCCACTGTACTCTAGCCAGGGCAAAAGAGCAAGACTCTGTCTCCGAAAAAAAAAAAAATTATAGAATGATATGCTGCCTCCACAGCAAAATACAATCCCTGCTTTTGCTTCTTTGGCTTTATTCCAGAGCCCAGCTACTAAACCCAGCACAGTGACAAAAGTCAGGATGGTGCTTGAGGAGGCACGGGTGGTCAAACAAGCAAATAGCTGGGACAGCATCACAACAGGTGTTTTGTTCTTGTTATAATCAGCATCCTCTTAAGAGAGCTATGTTTGCTCTCAGGTGATAGCTGTCTAGAATTACTTCTTTCACTCGAAACTGACCCTTCGAGGTGGAAAGTAAACCTCAGAGAGGAGATCCTAAAGGGTGAGAAGAGGCCCTGGCATGGAAGTCTGAGGTACCCCAGCATTCAAAGGGTGGGCAGAGGAAGAAGAGGCCTCCAAGGATGCAGAGAGGCAGCGGCTATCAAGACAGGGGCAGGTAAGAGAGGGTGGTGGTGGGGAGTATGGAGCTCAGGAAGGGGAGGTGGGAGCGAAGGCCAGCACCTGTCCAGTGTTGCCAAGAGGGAACAGAGGTGAAAGGCAGGAATTTAGCAACCAGAAACATTGCTTCCATTGGTGGCCTGGGTTGCATCCAGGAAGCAGTGGGCAGGGGTATATATGGAGGCTAAGGAAGAAGACACAGTGAATGGGAAAGTCTTTCAAGACATTTACTTGTCTGTGAAAAGCAAGGAGGGTGGTGGGATTTTCTAGACAAGGGGAATGTGGGCTTAGAGAGAAATTTTGAAAGGAAAAAATTGTCAACACTGTTCTAGTTGACAGATCTTTCTTCATAGGCAAAAACTGATACACAACTCGGGCTCCTGAGCAGGAAAGGGATGCTTGAGAAGAATCCCATGTAGCTACTGAAAAGGTCTTCGCTCTGGGATTCTTTCCAAAACTGCTTCCGGCAGCTTTAAAAAGGGAATCTGTTTCTAGATCATTACAGTCCTAAAATTGATCTGCCTCCATCCAATGGGAGACATTTCCAAAAATGTTTTAATTTCTATGGTTCATCATTATTTATTAAAAATTGTAACAGCTGTATATTGATAAATTATTGGATAATAATAATGATTTGGATAACTCAATCCAGGAGAATTTTTTACAGGTAGAGCCAAATCATCAAAAGAAATGCAAAGAAATTAAATTTCAATTCATAAATTTTTTATTACAGGAAAATATGATCAGATGATTTAAAACTCTTACATAGAAAAATCTATTGCATTAGGGATAAAATTTGTGGAGGAAGTAGAAGGGATACAGAGTCTCAAGGACAAAAGAGAAGAAGATAAACATTTTTTTTCTTCTTTATTGAAGTATACTTTACATATCATGACTTTATTTTAAGTGTACAATTAAATGATTTTTAGTGAATTTACCAAGATGTACAGTTAATCACATAAATCAGTTTTAGAGGAATTACTTCCCCCTATTGAGACCCCTAATTCCCTTCCCCAACTACTTTTCAAGCATGCCCCTCCCCTCCACAGTGCCCACCATATTGCTCAGACGTGGGTTTACCCCCTACCCCCTGAATCCCTAGTGAACACCACCCACCATTTGAGCCCCATAGTGTTAGTCAGTTCCAATTTGATGGCGAGTACATGTGGGGTCCATTCTTCCAGTCTTGTGTCACCTCACTTTGAATAATGGGTTTAAGCTTAATCCAGGATAATATAAGTGGTGCTAGCTCACTGTCATTTCTTAAAATTGAGTAATATTCCATTGTAAACACATACCAAATTTTAACAATCCACTCATAAATTGACGGACACTTGGGTTGTTTCCACGACCTACCAATAGTAAATTGTGCTGCCATAAACATTCGGGTGCAGATGTCTTTATCATAGAATGACTTATGCTCTTTTGGGTAGATGCCTAATAATGCTATTGTTGGATCGAATGGTAATTCTATTTTTAGCTCTTTGAGGAATCTCCAAATTCTTTTCCACAAAGGTTGCACCAATTTGCAGTTCCCACCAGCAGTGTCAGAGTGTTCCTGTCTCTCCACATCCTTGCCAGCATTTGTTGTTTTGGGATTTTTTGATAGAGGCCAGTCTCACTGGGGTTAGGTGGTATCTCATTGTGGTTTTCTCTAATGATTTCTCTAATGATTAGAGATGATGAACATTTTTTATATGTTTGCTGGCCATTATTTGGTTTTCTTTGGAGAAGTACCTGTTCATCTCCTTTGCACATTTATAAATGGGGTTGTTTGATTTTTTTCTTGTTAATTCTTTTGAGGCCTAGGTAGATTCTTGTTATCAGACCTTTGTCGGAGGTGTAGAGAGCAA
>CAUYRT010009177.1:0-59723 GCA_963574885.1 Lepilemur ruficaudatus | reverse complement strand
GCTGACGGGGCCAAGTTGCGCCGGCGGAGGAGACGCTTCAGGGGAAGCGGCGGCCAGAGGGGAACCCGAGGGCCCGAGCCCGGCGGCGGTAGCAGCCTTGGGGTGTCCTCGAGAACCTGGAACCCTGAGGGGGAACGGCGGTGGCCTGCCTACCTGCTCGCCACTCCGCCGGGGTCCGAGTAGCTGTAGCCCACTCAGGTCGCTGCCGTCGCGCCCGCTGATTCAAATATCGACGATTGAATCGGAGCGACCAATCAGCGTGCGACCAGTGGCGGGTTCGCCAGTCAGAAGAAGACACGCTTCCGCGCCTGCAATTCCGCTTCCGGGTTGGCGATATGCCTGTTGTGGCGGGCGATGGGAAGACCACAGGCTCGCGGAGGACAACCTGTGCTCGCGGGTGGGCCGGGGTCGCGGTACCCATCACCGTTTCGGGCATGTAAGCCTCTGCCGCGGACGCAACTGGGCTGCGCGGCGTGGCCGGAGCCTGAGAGCCGCTGGCTTGGGCTAAGTTTCCCCAGTTTTAAAATGGGACTAGATGCACCGCCACCAACAGGACCGCCTGTGAGCAGGGTCCACGTCTTCGCTGTCACTGTCGTGGCGGCTCACTGCTTTTGGTCGGGCGCGGGGCGCAGAGGTTCCATTTCTCAGTGTGCGTTGGCGGCCGGGCGGGGGATCCCATTTCCCGAATGTCCTGCGGGCGGCCTTACTGGGGCGCCGGGGGAGACTCCACCTCCCAGAGTGCCACGCGGCGGTCGGGCGGGGCTGCCACAACCGACCCGCCCGGGACCGACGCTCTGGCCTGTCGCCCGCTCCTGGTCGGTGGGCAGCGCCTGACGGCCTCCTGGCGGTGGTGCCATGGACAGCCCCGAGGTGACCTTCACGCTGGCCTACCTGGTCTTCGCTATTTGCTTCGTATTCACGCCCAACGAGTTCCACTCGGCCGGGCTCACGGTTCAGAACCTGCTGTCCGGCTGGCTGGGTAGCGAGGACGCCGCCTTCGTGTCCTTCCACCTGCGCCGCACGGCTGCCACGCTCCTTTGCCACTCGCTGCTGCCGCTCGGTGAGGCGCTGCGTATCAGCCTCCCGCCGGGGACAAGGATGCGGAAGCTCCTTGCGTCCAGCTTCGGGGGCAGATGGGCCAGCCCTGGTGTCGGCAGCGGGCGCCAGGCTCCTCCAGAGTGGGCGACGCCGCCAGCGCTGGCTTGCAAAGGGCAGAAACCCAAGTTCAGGACCCTGAGCAGGGGGTGCCCCGGCGTCCTGGACTCACGTCCTAACCCACCATTGTGGCTGGCGGTCGCAAGATGGGCAGCCTTTGTTTGTGGGGGTGTTAGGTGCCAAGAGATTGATTCCAACGGAAGGGATCGGACGGGCTTCCTGGAGGGCCGGTTTCGGTAGGGCAGGCAGAGATGGAGGTAATCCCGGGGACCGCAGGTGTGGAGGCTGCGGGACGGCCTCTCGATGCCATAACCTAGGTGGTAGCGGGCACTAGCTGATTGTAGAATGGGGGGTACCAGGTGGGAGCCCTCTGGAGGACAGAAGCAGATGCAAATGGCCCTTGGCTTTCCAAAGCTGTGGCTTTGTGGACATCGGAAGGTGTGTGAGAGCACAGCAGCCTGAGTTCTCGGGAGCTGGAGGCAGGTGAGGGGTGGAGGTGCCCAGGCCTGCCTTATGGGGAAGAAGGCAGGCAGAAGGGGGCCGTCTTCAGAGAGAGATGCTGGAATGGCCGGATGGTCATTCAGCCTGAGGATCCAGCACCCTGTGAGGTGGATAAGGAAAGTGGGGCTCTGAAGGGGTTCCCTGGCCAGGTTGCTCCCCTGAGATCTGTGGGGTGGGTTTCTATAGCCCCTCACAGGCCTGTGAGGGGGTGGGCACCCCAACCCACCAGTGGGAAACCCAAACTTAGGGAGCACAAGTGACTCATGGGGGTCACACCCTGAGCAGACTGCAGAGCTGGCCTCAGCCCATTGTCAAGCTTTCTTTTATCTTTAACGTACTAAGGAAAGCTCTCAAACTTTGTAGATCTATTAGTTATTTCTTGTTACATAACAGATTACCTTAAAATATAGTGGCCTAGTCTTCTCCAAAGTTTACTATTTTTTTGAAACCGGAAACTGCCTGTGCAGTCTTTGGGCATTTTAGTGTTTATTTTGATCTTCAAGTCATCCCTGATCTGGCCAGCTGGGCCCTGCAGCTGGCTCATGTACCACGTGCCATGGTTCTTTGAGCACTTGCCTTCTCACACACAACTTCCCAGTTCTGGAATGGACCACATCTGATCCACTGCCTCAGGTGGGCAGAGTGAGAAGCCAAGATCTGGCCTAGGGAACTGCCCCTGGCAGCCAAGGCTCAGCTCTGCGTGAGGTGCCACCAGATAGTTGTATTTTTGCCTTTCTTGGCTTTTGTGGTTTTTCAGTACTCATTTATTAATTGTGTAAAACTAAAGTAGTGAAATATTTCCCCCAATACATCATACCACTGCTGTGGGCAAGGGCTGAGTGGGAGCTGACCAGGGCCAGGGGCCAGGCCTAGGGTTGGGGATGAGAGAGGAAGTGCTCCCCCAACCCTCAGGTACAGGGATGGTGCTGTGGCCCTGGGATGGGCACAGCTAGGGGTGGGACAGTGGCCTGGCAGTCCCAACCTCCCCTGAGGCTCACCTCATCCTTTGCAGGCTACTACGTGGGCATGTGCTTCGCAGCCTCAGAAAAGCAGCTCTACTCCCCAAGCCAGGCCCCGGAGGCCTGGCGGCTCTTCCTCCTGCTGGCCGTGACTCTCCCTTCCCTCGTCTGCACCCTCATCTACTACTGGTCCCAAGACCAGTGGGCCCACCACCCGTTGGCCCGCACACTGGCGCTCTATGCCCTCCCGCAGTCAGGCTGGCAGGCTGTTGCCTCTTCTGTCAACACCGAGTTTCGGCGGATTGACAAGTTTGCTACCGGGGTGCCAGGTGCCCGTGTGATTGTGACAGACACGTGGGTGATGAAGGTGACCACATACCGTGTGCACGTGGCCCAGCAGCAGGATGTGCACCTGACTGTAACAGAGTCGAGGCAGCATGAGCTCTCACCAGACTCCAACCTGCCTGTGCAGCTCCTCACCATCCGTGTGGCCAGTGCCAGCCCTGGCGTGCAGACTTTTGACATCCGGTAAGAATGAGGTAGCCTCCGGTAGGCCTGGCCTTCGTGCCCCCTGGGAGGTGCTGGGTATGGCAGGCATGGACCTGTATGGTACCAGATCAGATGTCTGTGGCATACTGGCCACTGATCCCTCAATCGTCATCCTCCCTCAGGGTCCCCTCTGACCTCCGGGCTCTCAGCTTCCCCTGATCTCTCTCCCACAGACCTTGGGGAGCACTCTGGAGACAGTATGGGATTACAGGCTTGGTGGCTGCCTTCGCTCCCAGGTCTTCTGTCCCATCACTCAAACTGTGTGGTGAGCAGGGACTGGGGCTAGAGGCTCTGCCCTCAGGGCCATCTTTCTGGGCTTGGTGGGGTGGCCGCCCATGCTCCCTTGGGGTGAGGCTGTGGCTTCCCCTCTCCCTGCCAGCCTCAGGATCCTGGCTAGGCTGCAGACAGAGGGCTGTGCTCTCCGCAGGCTGAACTCCGCGGAGTATCGGGAACTGTGTGAGAAACTCCAGGCGCCCATCCGCAGCGCAGCCAACGTGGTCATCCACCAGAGCCTGGGCGACCTGTTCCTGGAGACGTTCGCCTCCCTGGTAGAGGTCAACCCAGCCTACTCAGTGCCCAGTAGCCAGGTGGGGGGCTGGCCTGGGTGGGAGGGTGGGCTCCCAGGCTGTCCCTTGCCTCTGCGTGACCCTCTGCCTACCCACAGGAGCTGGAGGCATGCATTGGTTGCATGCAGACACGTGCCAGTGTGAAGCTGGTGAAGACCTGCCAGGAGGCAGCCGTAGGCGAGTGCCAGCAGTGCTACTGCCGCCCCATGTGGTGTCTCACCTGCATGGGCAAGTGGTTTGCTAGCCGCCAGGACCCCCAGCGCCCTGACACCTGGCTGGCCAGTCGAGTGCCCTGCCCCACCTGCCGCGCACGCTTCTGCATCCTGGACGTGTGCACCGTGCGCTGAGCAGCCAGGTGGGGCCATGGGGTCCTGGCCTGGCTCTGCACCCCACCAGCCATGGGGGGTATGGCAGGAGGGAGGAGTAGCCAGGCCAGGCCTCCACTTGCAGAGGGCTCTATTCAAAGCACATAATCTGCAGCAACTGCCTTTACCCTGAGCGCAGAAGGCTGGGGACTTTTGTTTAAAACAAATCTTCATGCAAACACTTCCCAGTGGCAGTGGGATGGGTCTTCACACATCTTCGCCTCCCTCCACCTTCCTCCAGGTAGGGGCAGGTACTGGACACAGAGATAGCATTGGGCCGTCCCCAGAGCTATCCTCTGGGAGACCTTGGGGTCCTTACCTGGGCCACTTGCCTTAATTTTTTGCAGCACCCTTGCCCTTGTTACGTGCCAGACTCAGATTTGCCCAGGTGGCTGTGATCTATTTTCCCACTGATGTCCTGGAGCTGGCCACTGGCTCTCTGGTGTAGGGCCCCCCTCCCCAGCCACAGGGGCTGCTTGGAAGACCATGGGCAGAGCCAGATGGTGGAGGTGGAGAACAGGGGTGCCACTCCAATGTGGGAGCACTCCTGGTGGTGCTTCCTGGTGGCTGTGGCCAGCCAAGGGGGGCCCCTCCTGGTGGGGTGGTAATGAGAGGGCAGGCCAAGGCAGCCCCACTCATTCATGGGACCACATACCCCTGGAGGGGCATTTGCTCTGTCCTTGGTGCTTTCTGCTTCCCCCCACAAGTCTAGGAAAGGCTGAGGTCTCAGACTCCTGGCTGGGGCAGGGGTTGAGCTGAGGAACAGAGGCACCACAGCAACACCCAGAAAGCAGTCCTACCAGGGGTGCGCACAGGGCTGGCCACTGCCCCAGGCTGCCTGGTTCAGAAGGGGATGCCCTCTGAGGTCAAGGCTCTGATGGGCATCTCACCCAATTCCTGAGGGTTCAGGTGGGGAGAGGGCCGGGAAAGATGCTGGCCAGGCTCCAGGGTGCAGCTCTGACACAGGTGGAGGAGGGCCCTCACACCTGTGGCCCTAAAACCCCTAAACTTGGCTGTTTCCAGCAGGGGTGATGGCCGAAGCTGGCATGACTTACCCAAGGCTGCACCTGACTCCAGGAATTTGGGAGCAGAGAAAGCTCAGCTTTGCGGGACTCTTTGGGGCCTTCGGGGGCAGTGGCCAGGAGTCAGACTCAGCCTCAGTCCAGAGTTTCAAGGGCCAAGGAGAGGCCAGTGGTTTGGGGTTGTTATTTTTACTACAAAAGAAGTTACCTAATTTTATAAAGACAAATCTATTATAGTTAAATAATGCAGTATTTAATAAAATGTTAGTTGAAGTGATATACTGTATTTTGCTTTACTTGATGTTAAAACCGAGCTTTTGGCCAGGTGAGGTGGCTCATGCCTGTAATCCTAGCACTCTGGGAAGCCAAGTTGGGAGGATTGCTTGAGCCCAGGAGTTCGAGGAGGAGCAAGACCTTGTCTACACAAAATAGAAAAATTAGCTGGGCGTGGTAGCATGTGCCTATAGTCCCAGCTACTCCGGAGGCTGAGGCAGGAGAATCTGCTTGAGCCCAGGAGTTTGAGGCTGTAGTGAGTTATGATGGTGTTTCTGTCACCATTCTGGCCTGGGTGACAGAAACAAAATCTGTCTCAAAAAAAAAAATCAAATGTCTCAAAAAATAAAACCAAGCTTTTGTAACAGTTGGGAAAGTGGTTGCGAGATGTGGGAGAAGCCATCTTAGAAGAATTCTGTACACTTCAGTGAGTGTGGTTTGTTCAGCATGAGGAAGAAAAACACATTGGTTGGGAGGCTGGTGCTGCAGGAAACTTCCCCTCTGATTTCTAGTTGGAGGCTCCAGGGCCACCTGCAGGAGCAGGGTGGGAGGCAGCCTCCTCGGCCTGGCTGTCCAGTAGAGGGGCAGTGGTTGATCCTCTCCTGTGTTGGAAGCCTGGGCCCTTGGAGATGTCCTGCTGTGCATTATGGGGGGGGGGATGGGGATCACTGTGGTTGCTTCCAGATGCAGGAGCTGTTGGGGGCACACACTGGTGGCCAAACAGTGAGTGGCCCCTGCTGATCCACTCTTGTGCTTGTAGCTGTGTCCTGTGGGGACATGGGAACGGTCTCTGTTGAAATTGCTGTGGGTCAGGGTGCCCTAGGAATCAGCAGCTGAGCACTGAGGCAGCCAGACAGCACCTGCGGTTCTCACCCTGACCCAGGCTCTCTGGGTAGCATCCCAGGATTCCTGATGGCACTGGGCAGTGCCACTCTGGGGCCTCCAAGGGTGTATCCCAAAAGCCAGAGAGTAAATGCTAGCTGCTGTTTCCCCCATCTTGTTCTTTTGTAAGAGAGTGAACTTATAAGGAGCTCATGGTGCTGATGGAGAAAAATCTCTCACACAAAGATTAGGATAGAAGAAAGAAAAAGTTTATTTTACTTTTTCCAGATGGAAAAAGGGCAAACATGGAAGTGAAAGAGGGAGACTGTATTAGAAGACTGGTTATGCAGGCTTTTTATTTAGGGGTTGTAAAGTGGGTGAAGATGATTTATGTCTGTACCCCAATTAGCTGGGTACTGCTGTATCCGCTTCTTCTCTTTTTTTCTTAATGGTGGGCCGATAACAGAAGCAGTTGTGGGATGTCAAAGATCTCCTCAGTGATCTTGCCTTTGAGATTTGTTTTTTGGGCAGGAGCTGAGGTCTGAAGCTCCCACCCCTGCTGGAACTCAGGAACCCTTCAAGACTGTAAAGCAAAGGCCGGACGCGGTGGCTCATGCCTGTAATCCTAGCACTCTGGGAGACTGAGGCTGGTGGATCGCTCAAGGTCAGGAGTTTGAAACCAGCCTGAGCAAGAGTCAGACCCCGTCTCTACTAAAAATAGAAAGAAATTAATTGGACAACTAAAAATATATAGAAAAAATTAGCTGGGCATGGTGGCACATGCCTGTAGTCCCAGCTTCTCGGGAGGCTGAGGCAGAAGGATTGCTTGAGCCCAGGAGTTTGAGGTTGCTGTGAGCTAGGCTGAAGCCACGGCACTCTACAGCCCGGGCAACAGAGTGTGACTCTGTCTCAAAAAAAAAAAAAAAAAGTTGATCCTGGGATCGCTGGGGACACCCCCCCCAGAAGAAACCCTTTCAGGGGATCTATGAGATTGAAACTATTTTCATAAAAATATGAAGAATTTTTTTCCCCGTTTTCACTCTCATTCTGTTATGAGTGTACAGAGAAGTTTTTGAGAGAATACATGACCCATCTTGAAGAAATTTGCAAAAAGAACAATGACATTCTTCTCACCAAATGTTATTTCTGTTAACATAAAATAAGCTTACTGTTGTCATTTTACATGAATTAATAAGTACTTTTTAAAGTTAAGTGTTAATTTCTAACAAACAAAAGCCCCTTGGGGGTCCCCCATAATTTTTAAGATGGTAAAGGAAGACTGAAAGTAAAAAGTTTGAGAACCACTGATTTAAATTCTTTAAGCCTCCATTTCCTTGTCTGTAAAATGGGCATAGAACTTATTTCACAGGATAGTTTGAGGCTTAAAAAATATACCTCATGTGAAATGCCTGGTTGAGTTTTCCTGGTAAGAGTGGCTGAGTAAGATCAATGTCCCATTTCTTAAACCACCACTCTCTCCAGCATCGCCTCAGGGCAGTTCTTGGCTTTCTCTGGGGCTCAGAGAACCAAGAGTATGGGGTCTGGGGAACAAAGCACTGTGGGTATGCAGATGTTTTTCTGCCAGAAGCCGAGCTGCGCACACAAGGTCTCTATCCGTGCCTGGGGCAGACCTCTAGGTCAAAGGCACCATCCAGCGAGTGACACTCCTACCAGAGGTGGCACACAGTAAGGTACCTGTCCAAAATTGCTGAGATCTCAGAAATCTGTCAGCGCATCTGTAGCTCACCTCTCTCACCAGCTGAGGGCAGAAAGCCCCCACAGTAGAACAGCAGAGCAGACTACCGACAGACACACACACACACACACAGATTTGGACACGTCCAGAGCAGGAAAAGTCACATTTAGAGAACATCTCCCTTAAACCGTGCTGTTTTAAGAGCATGACATTTCCCAGCCATGAGTAAGTAAAGGGCTGCCAACCCGGCAACAGGGATGACAAACACCCCTGGATAAGTCCCTACCCAAGAATAAGGGAAACATCCACACAGTGTCCAGCTACCAGTTTTCCTTTAAACAAGAAGGATTTCAATATTGTATTGCCTCCCCAGGCTTTTTAAATCACTGCTGCTTTCCCCCCTCCCCCACCACAAGTCTGTCTTATTTCTAATTAAATACTGGAAGGAGTCAGAAGATGGACTCCTGGACTTGCTGTCCACTAATTCCCTGTATAAATGAGCCTCAGTTTCCTCATGTGTAAAATGGAGAGGAAAAAAATACACCCATCTCATAGGATCGTGAAGCATTAAGGAGAGAGATAAAGAATCCTTGTGAAGTCTAAGGTAACATTTAGTAATTCTTGCTGTTAACATCTCAGGCAGGAAAAACCAAATAGGTAGATCCTTTTCATATATAGGTAGATCCTTTTTAATGTATTCAGAAAAAATATATATACACCTGGCTTGGTTCAGAAAAAAAGCAGTGATTTAGCAAGTGCAAGTTCCTTGGAGTTTTGTTGGTATTCTTGATTCTACTAATGCACAATCCAAGTAAGATGGATCTAGGAACAGCCATACAAATGTGACCTGGGAGAAAACTATCCTTTCCTGTGAATAACAAATAGTGACTATATACCTCTTTAGAGTTTACACAGTGATTTTACCTACATTATCCCCTGATTCCTCCTCTGAACACGGGGAGGAAGCTATCGTTAGTCTTCCTTCTGAAAAACAGGCTCAGAGAAGTGAAGTAACCTGCTCAAGGTTTCAAAGCGAGTCAGGGCTGCGGCCAGATCTTCTGAGCCTAATGCTTGCATTCTTTCCACCCTTCCATCTCAGAAGACCCCACCTGAACTCCCAGGGAGATTATGTGGGCAGCTCTGGTAGCCAAAGACGTTATATAAACCAATTTATCCAGCCTGCTAAAGGAGAACCAAAAGGGCTTTTAGCCCCCATTTCCTCATACCCAGTAAGTACCAACTGTTTTTTCTTGTCACAGCTGAATGATGCCCCAGCCCTTCTCTTCAGTGTGAAGGGGCTGCCAGCACTCCTGAGAGGCCAGCTCCCTCCTGCCACCCAGGCAAACCTCCCAAGCAAGGTTTCCTCCTGAGCCACAGTGTGGAGGGGTTCTGGAGCAGGGCTCAGCTGAGGGGGCAGAGGAAAGGAGGGACCTGCCCAGGGAGGTGGAGATCCCACAGGACCAGAGTCAGGGGCACTGCAGAGTCTGAGCCCTGCATCTACTGCTTATACCTTAGGGCTCTCTGCAGGCCACTCGACTGCCTTGGTCCTTCATTACTTCATCCATAAAAATGCTTTGTGTATTCCAAAAAGCCCTTTTGAGTAAACCCAAGTGAAAGGAAAGCTGAATGCTGTCAAACTTCCTCTGTCTGAAGGAAAGCTTTTTTGATCTCTCCTACTATCTACCCTTAAATTGCACTTTTTAAATTCACATCAACAAGTATTTTAGCCAATTGCTTCTACTCTTCACCTGGGATGCACGGATACATTTTGGGGGGAACTCGGATGTTGGGGGGTGACTACATTTTCACTAACTTCTAAGTGAATTTAGCATTTCTTTATTAGCATTTCTTTATTACAGCAATGTTAGCAATACCTGTGTCTCAGTCAGTAATAAAAATCAAGATGTTTTCATATCCTATCGGTTGTTGCAGGTCTCTTGAAATATTGTTTCTAATCATCATAACTTGGAAATTATAGTAGTTATTAGATCTGCCGCTGGATCTGGTTATTGAATGCCTTGTTAAAGAAGGCTGTAGATTTCTATGTCACAAATTTGGTTTTTGATTCTTTCAATAACTGTATTTCAGTAAAATTGGCTTCCTTTGTAATCATGATGTATTACATTTCAGTTTAGGCATTTGGGAACACTGAGGAGTCCATACGCTTCGCCAGACTGCCAAAGGGGGTTTGGGCACAGAAAGGGTCAGAGCTCCCTCACCCAAAATTGCTCCTCTGAGTGCTCAAGGATGTCGGTGACCAACCAAGCTCCCAGCACCAAGCTCCTCTGTGTACAGACGGACACCAGAGAGAGAGGGCTGAGGGGTGAGGCACCTAATCTCCTCAGCCCCGACAAGTACCAAGAGTTGCTATCTCGTTCAATTCTCACAAAGATCTGAGGAAGATGACCATTTGAGTATATTTTAAAGAGGAAGAAACAAAAGCTCACACAGAAGCAAGCAACAGAAGCTGAGGCAGGAGGATCACTTGAGCTCACGAGTTTGAGGTTGCTGTGAGCTGGGCTGACGCCACGGCACTCTAGCCCTGGCAACAGAGCAAGACCCTGTCTCAAAAAAAAAGAAGAAGTAGTAGTAAGCAACAGCCACCCCAGCCTACCCTTTCTCTGCCCCTCTGTGGTCAAAGGCCATGTCTCACATCCCCCACCCCCCAGAGCCCCATCCTGTAAAGGTGAAGAGCTGGACTAGGAGTCGGGTACAACCAGCTGTGCGACTGGGGGAAGTCACTCGACTTCTCTGAGCCTCTGAATCCTCATCACCATAGCGAGGATAAACACATCCATTCCGCAGGGTTTCCTTGTGTGGGTTCAGTGTGAAAACACGTGTCAAGAGCTTAGCATGGTGCCTGGGCCCTGCTACCTAAAAAGTGGCTGTCATCACTATTAGAGAAGGGCCTCAGCACACTGCATTTGTAGTTGCATTACGGCCCATTTAAGAAATTATAGGCACTTCTAAGGCCTCTCTCCCACCTCTAATTCCGCTCATCAGAAACAGCCAGGAGTTTTGTTTGTTTTCCTTCTCTCCCGGCATCCATGATTTCTTAAAAGCCAAATGGACTTCCCCTCCTCCCCAGTGAGGAACACTGGCTGAAAAGATGAAAGCTTCAGTTTCAGGGCCAGGAAAAGCGCAGCCTGGGTGGCGGGCTGCATGCAGGTACCCCGGGCTCGGCTGAGCAGAGCGGCTCTCCCCAGGCTCGCTGGGGGCCGAGGGGGACATCGCAGCGCCCGTGTCTCTGTGTGCATGTGTGTAATTTATTTTCTTGCACGGTTGGGGGGAGGTGGCCGAGGTTTCACAAGCTGTACCTGACAGATAATTACACAAAGACAAATTGTGCCCTGCCTTACCCTTCTCCCAGTATGGAAGCCTCCAGACTCTGCCTGTGCCGCGGTGGGGGCGGGGATGCGCAAGGCGGCGGGAGGGGGAGGGGCCGGCCCCGGCTGACCCATTACTCATCTACCAGCTGGGGCCGACAGAGGAGCCGGGAAGAACTGGGCGGGCTCTGACTGAAGCACGAACACTTTTCTGGACTGGATAGTGGCTCCCTCAAAGGATGACAGACACTGGGGGCATCGGCGCCCTCGCGGGGCCTGGTCCAAAGTTGGTTGCTCCGTGGGAGGCCAGAAGCCAGACCACTCAGGGGTGTCTGCAGCGCCCCCTGGGGGAGAAGCCATGCAGAGCCGGGAGGAGGCCCAACGCCCATACCTGGTTGATTCCCACGCTGATGGAATTCCAGTGTCTCTAGTTTCTCACCGAATTTCTCCTTATCTCCTAGATTCCTGCCCAGACCCTCTCGACTGCCACTATCTTCTCCTTTTTCCTTCCCCTTCCTATTAAACCTTTTTGTTTGTTTCATGACAGGATTTTTTTTTTATATTCCCAGGCAAAAACCTGGAACACTGTGTATATAGCCTCCAAATCTCCTACACATTTTTTAAGAAATGAAAATGGTAGTGATTTTCACTGTAATCTTGAATTTATAATTATTTTATGTTGACCAGCATGGAAACTAATACAAATAAATCAAGCCTATAAACATATTAAGCTTACTATTTTTTTTAAAACTATCTGCTCAAGCCCAGGGATGTTCAGACTTTAGTTTTAAATTCTCCCAAAACTGAAGGAAAGCCCCAACTTCCTCATCAATGAAATGGGAAAAAAAATACTATTGTGAACTGAAACAAAATCTTAAGCCCCCCCCCCAGCTGACTGATTGAACCCCTTCTTGGCTAAGGGAACCCCAGAAATACGCTAAAGCTGAGTTACTTGCCATAAGACAGGAGGTCAGAGATGCTTCATCATGTCCCCCTCCCTTCTTGGAGCTATCCTTCGTAACTCATTAACAGGACTAAGGCTATGCAACACAAAGCTTAAATCATACTTGCAGGTCATCCATTTACTTAACAGATCACTTGAGTCTGGGTATATGTCCAGTGGCTTGTCTCTGATTAACAGACTTCCTTATCTCAACTTAAAACATTCCAAGCCTTTAGACAAAGCTTCATTTCTTTAACTCATCACAAATCAGAGAATCTTCACACTGACCCATAATCTGTAATGTCCTGCTTTGAGCCCCGACTTTTGGAGCTAAACCAGTGTACGACTTCCATGTATTGATTTTCAACTTTACGTGCAATTCCTGTCTCTGAAATGTATACCAAACTGTAACCCAACCATGGTGAGATCACTTGCTAAAGGCTTCTTGGGCATGGCCCTCCAGGCCATGGTCGCACATATTCGCCTCAGAATAAACCTCTTTAAACTATTTTACAGAGTCTGAGTTCTTTTCCATCGACACTATCTTCCTCAGAGGGTTCTTGCTTAGTGCAAGGAATGCTACTGCATTCACTTATTTATTCATGGATCATCTATTAAGTACCAACAGAATGTCTGGCACTAGGCATGACTTAGTTTGGTCTGTAACATCAAACAGAAGGACTGAATATGTAACAGTCCTCTGGGAGGGGCCACCACGGCAGGAGTGATTGATGAACTCCACCAAGGGGTCAGGGAGAGCTTCAGTGAGGAGGCTTTGTGATCAATAGTTATCTCTTGGGCCATTTTCTTTAACACAGAGTTTGGCCTCCTTTTGTGCCTCAAAACAGATTGCTACCTGCCAGACTCCCTCTCTCGCTACATCTATATATGGCATCTCAATCTCGTGTTCATTCTTCCCTCCAGCCTTCTCTGAACCCCCACGTGAGATTAGCAACCGTCTCTGCTCCCACGACTCCACACACTGACCTTTATCTCACAGTGGAATTACCTAGGGTTGTGCCTGCTCCCCCACAGGACCCCTGGGCCCTAAGGGCAGGGTCCACCTCTTCCTTCCCCAGCCGCCATCCCCACGCTGGCACAGAGCAGGCTCACAACTACAGCTGAGCTGACCCGGCCTCTCCTTGGATCAATCTCCTCTGGCTCTGACATTCTCCTGCTTTCCCTCCCGCCTCCCTCTGTCCTCTTTTTCCATTTGGCTTCTGCTGTTCCTCCTCTCTCCCTCTCTGCCGAGCCTCCTCCCTGCTCTTTTGTTCTCTTTGGTAGGATCTGTAACAGAGGAAAGATCCCTCCTCCTTGTCAGGCACATCCATTCACCTCCCTCGCCTGGGCTGGGCCATGTCAGTGGGTAACACTTCTCTCCCTGCCATTCTCTGCCTTCTCTTGGCTCCTCTCTTTCCCCAGAGCTGGGGGCTGAGCTCTAACAAGTGCTCCCAAGTCCCACCCAGCCTCAGTGGCAGCCGTTTCTACACAAGACCTCCACTCACATATTCCCATCCAGGCACAGCCCAGTCCACACACACACACATTCCCTACACAGCCTTCACTGTGCACCCATGTGCACCCACACAAACACACACATCCAGGGGGCTGCCAGCCTTTCAGTGAGGAGCCATTTTTCCTTTTCTGAAAAGGTCTAGGGAATACCTTGAGAGTAAACCCACAAGTTCTTTGGAGGGCACCCCCCTGTACTATTGGAAATTCCAGCAAACCTCAGGGGACAGGGTCCTCAGATGTCAACAGGCCTGGAGAAGATTCAGCAAGGAAAGTCCAGGTCCCACAAAATACAGCTCCTCCCCGCAATCCAAGTCACGTGTGCTCAAGGCTGCTGGACCAGTCGTCCCTGGTCAAGTCCTGGCCTGGGCACTGCTTCCCAGATGTGTTCCTCCCAGCCTGCCAGGTCCTTCTGGCTTGGCCTGATGAGCCCTCATAGCTCCTTGTCCCTGAGAGCCTTTTGACTTCCTCCACACTGAGGACCTCACCTCTGGGATGTCCTGAAGCTCTGGACACCAACGTCCCACCCTCTTTGCTTTCCAACCATCCCAGTCATCACTCTTCTTGTGGCTCCTCTTGCATGCCAGTCCCTCCTCCCCAGCTTCTGTTAGATACACACCTGTCCCAAACCACACCTGCTCCTCTTCCTTCCCTGCCCCCAGCCTACTCAGCCACCCTCTTCTACAGAGAGCCTCCCTGAATTCATGAGGACACAGAGGACACTCCCTTGTTTGGGACATTCTCTTTGGTCTCTACCCCTAACATAGAGTCATAGATAAATATAGTTTGCAGAATCTCAGGGTCCATCCAATGCACCCTCCTTATTTCACAGATGAGAGAGCTGAGGCTCTAGAGGGGAGGTACATTATCAAGGGCACACAGCCTAGTCACCTGTATGTAAACAGCATGCATTCACTCTTTGTTCAGTGCTCATATACTGTTACACAGATATCTGCAGACTCATTCCATGGCCTAGGGTGATCGTGTTGTTGGTGAGGGTGGGCTTCGGGGAGGTGAGAGCTGAGAATAATTCTGCATGGGACCCCCGGGACAGACAGCCTCCGTCTGTTTCTTTCTGAGTCATCCTTAGGAACCTCACAGCTGGGGAGGTGATGCAGTCACAATTGGAGGAGAGTTCTCCGAGATGCTGGCCTGGCATGGCTCTCTCTCTCTCTCTCTCTCTCTCTCTCTCTCTCTCTCTCTCTCTCTCTCTCTCTCTGTCTCTCTCTCTCTCTCTCCCTCTTCTGGGAGCCCTTGGGGCTTCAGAGTGGGAAACATTTCTGGTAAATGAGGAGGACATAGACAAGACCTCAGGAGAGAATTCTGTTCATTCTCGGGTTCAGTCTGAGAATTTTCACCACCTGGAAACGATGGGGGGTTGCTGAAGGTGTCTTTCTGTGGGCATAAGGACAAAGGTCAGGGTAAGCTAAGAAACAGACAGTGAGGGAATCGGGAACCCGAGGGAAAAAGAGAAACAGAGATGGCCTAGGACCGGTAAGGAGTCAGCCAAGATTCTCACTAGGCTGAGTCCCAAGCAGGAAGAGACGACTATTTTCACCCCCAAGACCCAGCACAAAGAAGAGAGTGATGGGGAGGAAGAGGAGTGGGAGGCTCAAAGAACATGAAGCAGAAAGATAGGGGAAATGGAAGAAACAAAGGAAGCCCCTTAAGAAGCAAAGAGGGGAGCAGAAAGGAAGGGCAGAGACATGGAGGTGGCAGCAAGGCAGGACACGACTCGGGAGAAGGGCAGAGGAGGGACGGGCGCGAGGAGCCAGCCCTCCTCCCGCGGCCGCCGGGGGGCGCCGGGCGCATCGTGCGCTCCCCGCGCCTCGCCCGCCCGCCCGCGCTCCCCGGCTCGCGCCTCGGCCCCGCCACACTCCAGCAGAAGCCATTACAGAGAACAAACTACCTTCTTGTCTCCGTGATGGGTCCCCGGGGCGGAAGGCAAATTGCCTGCCTCGTGCATAATAAACCAGGCGTGGAGAGCCGCGCGGAGGAGGCCGCGCCGCCACCGGGCAGCCTCGCGGCGGACCCCGGGCGGGCAGTGCCTCCCGCCCCCACCAGCCACCCGCGCCCGCCCGGGGCCCCTGCGGAGGGGCGGCTCCCAGCTCCGGGAGACTCTCAAACCGCTTTGAACCCCGGCGTGCTTCCCAATAGCCCCATCCCTGCACCTAGTCCGCGCACAAGTTTAGACTAGCCGCGCGAAGCACTCGGTGCCTTTGCTTGGTGCGTTTCCTCTGCCTGGAACGCCTTTCTTCCCCGTGAAAAAGCCGCCTGCCCTTCGCATCGTTCAAGTCCCTGCTCAGAGGTTACATTCTACTCACTTTGAATTCTCACCAGTCAGAAATAATAAAATAGCTTTTTCTTTCTGCTAAGGTAGCAGCACTTTGTTCAGACTCCTAGTGTTTAGCGATTACATCATGTATACTTATTTGCATACAAGTACGTCTTTGCTTTTGGACTACACATTCCTAAAGGACGGAAACCACACTTGTATCCATGCCCGGAGAGACTTAGCACAGCGTCCAGTACTGAATGAATGAGTTCTGAAAGATTAACCTAGAGCCCTGAATCTCCAATGCATCACAGGTTTTTCTCCTCCACTTACCTATTTCCTTCTTGCTATTCTGTTCTCCCCTAAAATGCTATATAGGGGTGAGGGGCTTTAGGTGGGACCTCCTCAGGGAAGACCAGCCTTTCAGGAATTGTGTAGAGAGAGGGCATTGAAGAGAGGGGAAAGGGTTATATATTACACCTAGTTCTGCTCCCAGTCTCCTAAGGATGCAATGCAAATAAACAATGACAATCCAGTATGCTAAGTCCATGGAAAAAGAAAAGCAAAGGAGTTGCAGCTTTTCCTGAGATGAGCCAACAGTCACAGATTTGTCTGTGACCTGCCGCAGGGCTGGGGTAACACCAGGAGGAGCGCATAATCCAGAGGGCGGCAGGAGACTAGGAAATCTCCTAGGAGGAGGCAAAGCCCAGCATAGGTTTTGTAGGATGACCATGAATTAGGGAAAGATAAAGATAAAAAAGTGTTTCAAGGAGAGAATAACTAGTTCCAAGGAGCAAGGGAAAGCAAGAAATGGCCTGGCCTACATCATGGGAAACTGTAAGTAGAGTCAGGTGGCCTCCTAAAACCCTATGAAGGGATTCGTAAGAGGTGAGGCTAGAAACGGACGACTGAGGTCAGTTTAAGGAGGCCCTGGACCAACTTGTTAATGGGGCTTAATTTTATCCTGATCTTGACTGGGAGCTGTGGAATGATTTCAGCTATGACAGTATCATAACAGATTTGCACTTTAGAAGGATTATTTCAGCAGTAGAGTCAAGTATGGATTAGATGGGGTCAGGCTGAAGATAGGAAGATCAGATAGGAGGTTCTGGTATTCATCCAGACGAGAAGCGGAGACAGCCTAAACCAAGGTAGGCGTAATAGAAATGGAGAGAAGCAGCCAGGCTGGAATGTGAATAAGGAGGCAGAACAGGCAGGTACCAGCAGGTGACTGATTGGACATGAGGGATGAGGAAGGGGAAAGAGGAAAAGAAATAAGCCTGGCTCCCAAGTTGGGCTTAGATTAAGAACCTGTGTAAAAGGTGACACCACCCAGGAAAGAAAAAGTGGATTTTATAGGTAGGGCATGTTGTTTTTGAGATGCTACAGGGATATTTTAAAAAACCCTAAATATGAATCTGCAACTCAGAAGGAAGCTGTGCTGGGGAGACAGGTCTGGGAGTCAGCATAATTTCAGTGGCTTGAGGACAAAAGAGGAGATGTGATTACTCTCAAAAGCACGGGTACAAGGAGAAGAGAGCCCAGGACAAAACACTAGAGAATACCTACATTTAAGAGACAGGCAGAGGAAGAGGAGCCCACTTCTGCTGAGAAGGACTGGTCAGGGAGGTGACATCAGGAGCAAAAGAGGAGTTTCAAGGAGTGGTCATTAATGTCAAATGCTGCAGACAGGTCAAGGAAGTGTCAGGAAAAATTGTCAGGACAGACTTTTAAAGGAACAAAGAAAAGATTATTGGGTGTCCTGTCTAATTTACCCATCAGGGTTATCTCTGCCTTACATTGTCTAGGAGCTATTTTACAACTCTGTTAAATTGTAGAAAACATAATAATGCAGATGATTTTTGCCCATAGAAATGCAAATTATTTGTGTCTAGTACAGTGCAATTGATTAGTGCCCTGTGGATAAACCAGTTTTGTATCTATTTGTAAATTCTTTTCAGAATTCCTGGTTGACCTATATAAGTGTGGTACTTTGAATTTTCCTTTGAACCAGATGAAATATGTTACTGGAATCCTCATTAATTAGTGGATTAAATGCACTTTTTGACATGTGTTCATTTTATATTTGTGTCAAAGTTATGATTTAAACTTTGTTTAAAAACGTTATTCTGAAACAGAAGAAAATAACTGAAAAGTGACCATTAGATTTGACCACTAGGGCAAGATCTGCTTGGCAGGCTTGGCAAGAGTAGAAGACAAGATTTTAACCACGTGCAGTGGCCAGTGCTTATAATCCCAGCTACTTAGGAGGCTGAGGTGGGAGGACAGCTTGAGGCCAGGAGTTTGAGACCAACCTGGGCAACATAGGGAGACCCAGTCTCTAAAAAATGTTTTTCTTAAAAGACAGATTGCACTGTGTTAAGGGAGAGAGGGGAGGGTGAAATGAGGATTGAAAGACAATGAATTTCAAGAACGTTGGCTATGAAGGGAAGGAAAGACAGTGGGTATTAACTGGAGGGCACCATATTGTGGAAAGAAGGAGGAATTTAAAAAAAAATGTACATGGCTTCATGATGTAGATAACAGCTGGCACTGTAATTCCTCTTTAAATTGTCAATACTGCCAGGCGCAGAGGCTCACATCTATAATCCTAGCACTTTGGGAGGCCAAGGCAAAGGATTGCTTAAGGTCAGTAGATGAGACCAGCCTGAGCTACATAGAAAGCCCCCTCATAGTTCCACTCCTATTCCCTCCCTACCCCCTCTACAAAAACTAGAAAAATTTAGCTGGGCAGGTTGGCATGCACCTGTAGTCCCAGCTACTCAGGAGGCTGAGGCAGGAGGATAGCTTGAGCCCAGGAGTTTGAGGTTGCTGTGAGCTATGATGACACCATTGCACTCTAGCCCGGGCAACAGAAGAAGACCTTGTCTAAAAATAAAATAAGTAAATACATAAATAAAAATTGTCAATACTTTGGTAAACTGTGCTGTGTATAAAAGCGGTGACAAAGGCACATGCAGCGGTAGTGGGGGAGCACTATGAAATGACAAAGGGAAGGCTCTTAATTTGACATTATGGGGTGCAGGCCTTCTGTGAGGAAATAGCTCCTGATTTGAGTCTTTAAATAAGAGTGAGCCAAGTTATCTTTTCCTAAGATAATTATGGAGGCTCAAAAAAATTCAGACATATTGCACTGAGTCAATACGAAGTGTTATGAAGGAAGCAAGCTGTGGTGGGAAAGCCCTATAGTCGAACGATCTAGATCTTTCTCTTGCCACTGATCTGCTATGAACATTATAGATACAGAAGCAATATTTTCTGCATGGAAAATTCATGCAGTGCATTTGGAATTTTGCTTTCTTAAAAATCCAGGTTGTTTAGTTGCCATGATTTTGACATCCTTAAATGACATCAGAATCATGGATTCCACGTTAGTGCTTACAGGGAAACTCAAGGATCGTTGATCCAAACCCCTGCCTTTTTAAAATGCCATTCTAGTCATCTAAATTCCAAACTCCTAATTTTTTACATATAAAAAATGTGGAGGTGTTTCCCTGACCTAAGAGTGCTTCAGTGTTATTGGTGGATCTCAGACACTTGCATCGGACCTGCTCAACCAGCCCATTGACCTAAACTTGAATACTAGGCTTTTCCCCCTCAATCTGTCAGAATCCCAAATGGTCGTACACTTGCCTTGAGGTTCTCTTACCCCCATGGAGATCTTAAATACAAGAGGAACCTGCATGCAGAAGTAGGGGTCTGTGTTCTCTTATCAAAAAGGAACCAATTTTTGAGCAATGAGGTCTGTTTTTCTTTTCATACTGTAGTAAGCATCTGCCTTTTTAAAAAGGGGACCTGGTATTGCAGCTTCTTTTTGTGGCATGTAGCCAGGACCAAAGGGACAGGCATCAAAAAAATTGTTTTAATAAGTGAAGAGACTGTTAATAGCCCTTCAGGTTATTAGAAAGAGAGAGCTGGAGCCTTGGGAGCCCTGAGGCTGGAAGCCTCTCAGGTTTATTTGCTGAGTTTTCCTCCTAGCTGGCCCGATGGGTGTTGGAGATGGGAGGAAAGGGGAATTCTTTTAAGGTCTAACTTCAGAGGCCCATTATTCTGCAAGTTGCATGAAATCACATACATGAAAGTGCCTGCACACTTACTTAATGAATGTTAACTCCTTCCCCATTGCAAGCCCCCATCCTAACCATCTCCAAAATCTCAGATGGTTTCAAGGAAGAAAGGATAGCATTTTATCCTATGATAGAATGTCACAGACAGCAAAGTCAGTGAAGTTAGACTGGCAAGTGACAAAGTAAGGACAGAAAGAAGGTAGGCAGGGGCCAGCTAAGGTAGAGCTTGTAGGAAATTAAAGTGTGGATTTTATTTTAAGTGGAATAAAAAGCCGTAAGATCTGAAGCAGAGGAGTGATGTGATGTGATTTACATTTTAAAAGGATTACTCCAGTTAAATTATTTTTGTTAAAGTCTGCTATGGTCTGAATGCTTGTGTCCTCCCAAAATTCATATGTTGAAATCCTAACCCCTAAGCCGATGATACAAGGAGGTGGGACCTTTGGGGAGGTGAATATGTCATAGGGTTGAGCCCTCATGGTTAGGGTTAGGTGCACTGATGAAAGAGGCCCTAGAGAGCCACCCTGTCCTTTCCTCCATGTGAGGACACAGTGAGCAGGTGCCATCTATAAACTAGGAAACAGGACCTCGCCAGGCACTGCTGCCAGCACCTTGTTCTTGAACTTCCCAGCCTCCAGAACTGTGAGAAATAGATTTCTGTTGTTTGTAAGACACCAGCTTATGGTATTTTGTTCTATTAATAGTAGCCTGAACAGACTAAGATAAAGGCTAATTTTCTGTATTCATGGTCAAACTAAGAACAGGTTCTTTTCTCCACGTAGGGTAACAGTTCCCTAAGGAATTACTACCAATGTCCTGCTGTGCAAAACAACCTCCAAGAGCACAAAGACTGGACATAGAGAGACCACTTAGCCACTACAGGAGTCTAGGGAGAGCCGATGGGCCCTTGGACTGGAAGATGGCAGTGGAGGCAATGTGGAAGGGTAGGATTTGGGATGCTTGCTCATTTAGTCTCCAACTATGCTAGCTATTCCTTCTGCTACTGTAGTAGTATCATTATCATCATTTTATGTATAAGAAAATTAAGACTCAGAAAGTTTCCATAACTTGTCCAAAGTCAAATAGCTAATAAATGGAGTTTAGACTAGAACTCATGTCTTGATTCTCAAACCAGAGAGAAAATAGATCTAGATTCTTTTTGTTGTTTGTTTTGTTTTGTTTTTGAGACAGTGTCTTGCTGTGTTGCCTGGGCTAGAGTGCAGTGGTGTCATTATAGCTCACTGCAACCTTAAACTCCTGGGCTCAAGTGATCCTCCTGCCTCATCTTCCTGAATAGCTGGGACTATAGGTGTGTGCTACCATGCCTGGTTAAGTTTTGTATTTTTTGAAGAGATGGGGTCTCTCTATGTTGCTCAGGCTGGTCTTGAACTCCTGGCCACAAATGGTCTTCCTGCCTTAGCCTCCCAGAGTGCTAGGATTATAGGTGTGAGCCGACCATGTCCAGCCAAAACAGATCTAGATTCTAAGAGCAGGAAGGGTCTGGGGCATTGTCATGCTTAGCCATGCTGTTAAAAAATTACAAGTAGGCCCACGACACAGAGCACTAAATCTTGGGACACCCCAAAGAATCTAGGACATAGTGCCTAGCATGGCCACAGCTAAGCTGCTGGGCCTGGAAACCCCTCTTATTCTATCTCCTTGGGATTTGTGCTGGGGAATCTTGCACCATCTCCTACTTCAGCGGAGGGGATGGGTCTTAGGACCATTGGGAGGTGAAGGGGCCACCACTAACTCCTGGAGAAAAGCCAGAAGGCAGTGCCTATTTACTGAAGTTTAGGAGGTGAAGGAACACAGAGGGTCTTAATTTGTTGAGATGGGTAATTCTCCCTCAGACTAGGGTGGTGAGGTGGGAGATACTGAATTTCCTAATGTATTCAGAACTCACTCAGAAGGAAGGGTGAGCAGAATGGAGAAGAGGCAGGAAAGCATAGTGTAAGAGAATGTTTGAAGAATCAGAAATATTTAACTGAGAAGAGACCTCTCAGAAGAGACAGGACATCAGGATGATGACTTCATTTCAATATCAAAAGGGCTGCTTGGGGAAGGGGGCAGACTACCCAGACAGCAGTGTTCTAAAAGCAGAACTACAGAGTAGGGTAAAACTTGCAAGGAGCCAGATTCATGCTTAGTAGAAGGAAGAAATGTCTTCCAATTAATCCTGTCAAAATAATAGAAAAGCCTGTTTTTTAAAGGTGGTAATAATAAATCAACAGTACTGCACAGTTACATATAGTAGCTTGAAACACATAAAATTGCTGCTGTTCAACCATTTTTGACCTACAAAAACAGTAATTTCGTATGGCTCGATTGACTTCATCTTCCTATGTCAGAATAATTCTCAAAGCCATTGTAATGGCCTACAGGTCCTCACAGGGTCTGTTCCACCTCCCTTCCCTCACATGATTCCTTCCCACTCTCCTCTCCCCTTACTGCTCCCCCAGCCACACTCCTCCCTGGTCCTGCGACCTTCTAAACTCATTTCTGCCTCAGGGCCTTTGCAGTTGCTGTTCCCTCAGCCTAAAATATTCTTCCCCCAGATGTAAGTCCAGCCTACTTGTCCTCTTCTCCTGGGTTTTTTCCCCTGAAATTCCCAATCCTTTCTAAGGGGCCTGGTGAGTTGCACTTTACAAATGATAAGATCCCATTATTAAATGTTTTTTTTTTTTTAACCCAGTATAATGTGGCTTATTTTCCAAACTGATTCCTGTACATAGCAGTCCCCAGCCTTTTTGGCACCAGGGACTGGTTTCATGGAAGACAATTTTTCCACGGATGGTGGGGGCGGTGGCAGGGTGGGCAGCAGGAGTATAGCATCACATGACATGTAGAAGACCACTTATCTTAATTCAAGCATTTCTTTCTACTGACTCCAGGTGTTTAGACAAAGCTTAACTCTTTCAACCAATTGCTGACTAGAGAATCCCTACCCATGACTTGTAAGCCTCTGCTTTGAGATGTCCTGCCTTTCTGGGCTAACCCAATGTATACCTTCCATGTATTGATTTATGACATTGCTTGTAATTCCTGCCTCCATGAATGTATAAAAGCAAACTGAAACCTGGCCGCCTCAGGTACATTTTCTCAGGAGCTCTTGAGACTACGCTCCCTGGGCCTTGGTCACACATATTCAGCTCATAATAAACCTCTTTAAATATTTTGGCAGAATTTGGTTTTTCCATCCACACTTTCTCTAACCACTCAACATAAAATAGCACATCTGTCTTCCCTTGGTCCCTCTCTGTGCCCCTTACCCTGCTCTGTGTCTCTCCTTGCTCCTACCTGACATCATTTGTTGGTTCTTTGTCTCTCTCCCGTCATTAGAGCGTAAGTTCCATGAGAGCAGAGTCTTTTGTACTGTTCCCTGCTGTGTCCCTAGGTTTGATACAGTGTCAGACACATGGTAAATGTTCAGTAAATATTTTTTTGCACGAAAGAAAGAATGATTTCTGATAAGGAAACTAAGGCCCAGAGAGGGCAAATGATTTTCCCAAAGACACAGAGCTGGTGCCTGGGGGAGCTGGGGGGAAACCTGAACATGCAGATCCCAAAGTCCAAACTCCATAAAGAAAGAGCCACCCTGCTTTCGAGTCCCCTGACGGTCTCAATGCAGAGCCCGTTTGTCTCTGGAGCCGAACTGCAGCTTCTGCTCTGGGTCCACAGTTGGACCAGATGGCCTCAGAGGGGCTTTCAATTTTTGAGATTCTATTATCCACAGTTAAGCATCGATTTTAGTGAGGGGATCATAGGGGCTCTGAGCGAGCAAGGTTTTGGTCCCCCCTCAGGCTATCGCATGACTGCAGGAATCAGCCGCTATGCTAGGACTTGACAGGTTACTGTTTGAAACGAAGACCTAACCAGTGTCTCTTTTGGGGAGCTGGAACATTAATCTGAGCCTCAAAATATGAGATATTCCCCAGTTTGCAAATGAATGCAGGATGTGTTTGCATAGCGACCACCAAGAGAGCAGTATTATGTGGAGAGGAACAAAAAGACAAAGCTCCTCGGTTCAATTCTGGGAGCTGATGGCTCTGCTCTCCCCGGGAGGTTGCCTCTGTGTAGCTAATTACAACGAGTAAAGGAAATGGGAAAGTGAGTGCGGATGAAGTGATCTTTCTCCTCCCCCAGGTTCCTGCTTTGCAAAGAGCTGGTCTTTTGGTTTCAGAACCCTGGGGGCTGACAAGATGGGCTCTATCAGGCCCAGCTGGATGGGCACATTCCCCTAATGTCAGGTCTCTGCTAGAGCAGTGTCTGTGTTATGTTTATGGCAGGAGGGTGGTGTGGGATTTGTAGAGTGTGGGGATGAGGTGGGGGTGGGATGCTTCTGGGTGTTAAGAGATCAAAGTCATCAACTTACATTTGAATAGCATTTAGCAATTTACAAAAGGCTTTTGTACATCTCCTGTCACTGAGTGCTCACAAGATTTTAAAGATAAAGACGTGGTGGCTCAGAAAGGTGTGCTGACCTGCCAGGCATCACAGTTACAAGAGGCTTTGCTGAGATTTTAACCTAAATCTTCTCATTCCAGAGTCCTTACTCTTTTCACAACCCTGGGCAATTGGTGACATCTTTCCTGATGTCCCTAAGGAAAGGGGCAAAGGGGCAAAGGAGTGAAAGGGACTGATGCCCACTGCTCTCCTTTCTCTAGACTAGCAAAAGCTAACATTGACTACTCACATGCTAGGAACTCTGCTAAGCGCCTGCTATGAGATAGGAACTATTGTTGGTCCATTTCACAGAAAAGAAAAAAGATGTAGAGAAGCAAAGTAACTTACCCAAGGAGCAACTGGTGAAGGAGGATTTTAACACTCTTTGTATTAATCAGGATGGGGTATACTGTGTTACAATAACAAACCACCGTGAAATTTCAGCCTCTTAACAAAACAAAGCTTTACTTCTCCCTCAAACTACATGTTCATCATGGGTTGACCAAAGGGCTCTGCTTCACAGAGTCACTCAGGGACCCAGGCAGAGGGACTCCACTATTATGAAGCTGTACCATCTGGAATAAATGGGCTCCTGTCACTAGGGCAAGGGAAGAACAAGCTGGAGGTTCTCACACTAGTAATTAAACGCTTTGGTCTGGAAGTGACATGCCACTGCTGTTTATAGCACACTGGCCAAACTAGTCAGATTGGCCTTGTCCAACAGCCAGGGAACTTGGAAAGAGAGAACCCAATATCAGTAAGTACTGGTCATGTCTATCGTGTTGGCAGACTGACTTGAGAGTCCATGCTATGCTACTTCATCAAGCATGAACTCCTTCCTCTAGGTTAAATTCCCTTTATGCATTGTGTTTAGGGCTTTGCTTCCCTCCCTCTTTCCTTCCCTCCATCCCCGCATTCCTTCAACACATACTGAGCAACTACATGCCAGGTAGGTGCTCCGTTGGGTGATGGGGATACTAAAATAAATGATACATACTCTTGTTTTCAAGTGCTCTTATTTTAAGAGGAAAGTGCTAATGCTTCATACACAAAACCCAAGTGATCAAAGCAGGTTATAAATGAGATCGGTGAGACATAGCTAACCCATGGAACTTCCCAGGAGAGAAAGAAAGTGAGCAACGAGTCAGGCAAGGCTTCCTGCAGGAGATGGCCTTTGAGCTGGGCCCTAAAGATAAGGGAAATTTGGAAATGAGAAAGTAAAGGGACATGGGCTCTCCAGGCAGAGAAAAGAGCTTAGACAAAAGCACAGCAGCAGGAAGGTGCAGGGGCGTACCACGAACAAGGCCTGATTCCATTCGACTGTATTGAAATGCAGGGTAATCGAAAGAGAGGATTGAATGATTTGGGGTCATCTCATGGAGATATTTGAACTTCACATTTTGGTGTGGAAGCACAGACAGGAGGAGCATGTTCATGCCTAGGCCAGCAGCTCCTGTTGTGAAGCAGAAGATCTCACAAGGAGGAACGCCTTTTACAACTTTGTAAATCCAGGTGACAAAGGGATTGTGTCATTATTACTGGTCCTCAGAGGAGGGGCTGGGGCCCCGTCACAGGAAGAGGCCTCTGGTGTTTCGTGTGGCTAAGAAGAGTAGCTTTAGGCCTTTGAAGCCTTATGTCCTGCCCTATATAATTTGTCCCAAAGTACCTGCTGGCCCATTGCTGGGCTCTGGGGAGGCAGAGAAGAATACAATGTATCCCAAGTGGACATACGGCACACCCCACCCAACACCACGTGGCCTAACAGAATTCACCTGGGCCTCCATGTTTACACAACCTTGTTTCTTCTCCTCTGCTTGTTTGTTTCACTCTCTTCTATTTGCTCCTGGATCCTGTCTATCAGTGTGACTTCACGTGTGCCAGTGCAACCTACCTGGCTGTAACCTCCAGATTCACCTTGCACCTTGGTCTCTCGTTCTCACCTAGGTTGGATTCATCTTGTGCTACTGGTAGGCTCTTGGTCCCGGTCACATGTCTCCAGACTCCAGCCCTCACTGCATCCTATCCCCTCCCTTGGCTGCAGCACCTGGGCTGTGACCTCCAATTTCTTGGAAATGGGTTACTTTATCTCTGAAGTATTTTTTCAGCTCTTACATCCTCTCTCTGTCTCTGACTGTGTTCTGTGTCTTATGTGTACAAAAAAGCTACCGTGAACCGTCTTGAGTTTGCTTGGTCACTAACTGGATGAGGAAAGCAATAAGCCCTTGTATTGCTCTAATGATTTATAGCTTTCAAAAACATTATCAGGGCTGGATGTGGTGGCTCACACCTGTAATCCCAGCACATTGCGAGGCCAAGGCAGGAGACTTGTTTCAGGCCAACAGTTTGAGACCAGCCTGGGCAACACAGCAAGACCCTGTGTCTCCAAGAAAAAAATATTTTTTTAGTTATTGAAAAACAATTTCAGGTATCCTCAAACACTTCTGTGAAATGAGTGAAGTGAAATCTCTATTCAACTCAGGGAATTTAGGATTTCTTGGCAAGATGGCCTGTGTGCGCACTGCTACACCAGCTGTTCTTTCATTCTGCTTCACTACAAGTTCAAAAGGTTAGAGACCTGGTAACTTTGCTTTTAGTAAATGAAACCGCCCCTGCTCACGTACCCACTCCCAATTCCTCTGGGATCTGGATCCCAGATTCAAAGTCTCCCCCTTTCCGATCCCCATAATCAGATTTGGCACAGAACATTTTGATGCTGTGTTCCAAAAGCACGGAGCCTCTGGCTGTTTGTCCCTGAACTGCCGTAATTGGCCTCAGGGTTCTGCGACAAACTGGTGAATAAAATGTGTTTGTCCCACGGCCTAGAGGTGACACAAATATGTAGTTTCTGCAATCTCAATCCAAGCCTTTCTCTTTTCTTCCCCAAACCAGGTCCATTTCATCCAAAACCAGGCAGGCTTTTCAGTAACTAGCTGCTAATGGATTAAATAACACAAAACATGGAACTTTTTAAAACATTTATATTTATATATATAAAAAAATTAAATATATATAATATATAGTGTGTTTGAGACTAAAAATATAGTACATAATATTTTAAAAAAAGGAAAAAAAAAGGCAGAATAGGAAAAAGGTGTGAGGGACACACAGATACACATTGCTAAAAATCTACGATGGTTTGTCCTAACAAAAATAATATATTTTTTTTACTCTTCTCTTAATTATCATCATGGATCCATTTATTATTGGAGTTTGGGTGGAGAAAATTCAACTGGAGCCAGACATGGCAGTTGCAATCCCAGGAATAGCTGGGGTAGAAAATGTGACCACAGGGAGCCCTGGGCCTCTTTCTGGTGAAACCGTAGGCAGCAAAATCTTCTGGGTCAAGAGTTGTGTCAAGAGTTTGATTGTATTGGCAATTTGGCTGCTGTCTCCCCAGAGTTAGGAGTATTCCCAAGAGGCAGCATTTGAAGAGCCCAGGGCCCACCAACACTCAAGGGCCCGAGACTTGGGCCAGCAAAAAAGCCAAGGATGGGGACAGCGGACTGGTAGGAATGAGTGATAGTTCTATGCAAATGGAGTTATTATTATTACTGTTATTATTTTTAAGGGCAGGCTTGTACCAGAACTGCCCAGTATGGCCTGTGACTTCTGCGCAGCAATTATTTCTCCAGGGACAGGGCCTGGAGCTCCCTCACAGTGATGCAAAAAAATGGGATCCTGCCCCCCCATCTCCCAGGCCCCTGGACCAGCCCAGAGGTGGAGTGTCAGGACCCAGCAGACAAAGGTGAGCCGATGCTGTTCAGAAAATCTGAACTTGGGGACAGAGAAACCCTGTGGGGTTGGGGCAGGCCAGGAGAAAGGAATGGGATATTTAAATGCTAATTTGATAGCCTCTTCACAAAAATAAATGCCTTTCCAACCACATCCCCTGGTCTGTGCACTTCAGCTTCATCACAGCCTCCTCAAAGGTCGCACCAGGGTCAGCAGCTTCACTAATCCCTCCAGGTGATTCTCAACATGCAGAATGGCCCAGAGGCAGGTGGTGACCAGGCTCAGGTCAGACAGCACTAAGGAGGTAAGAAAGCCTTGGGAGGGCCTGGAGTTCAGCCGTGGGGACAGGACTGTCCACACAGAAAAGAGCAAGGCAGTGACGGAACCACTTCACTCCAAATCGGGTCTTGGCTTTAGTGTGGTTTTCTTCAAACCCAAATGGCCCGACATTGCTATGTATGTGGGTCAAACATACTGACAGTCCCTCCAATTCCATCTGAAGGAGCCCAGGACTTGTGGCTCCTGACAGAGCATCCACAGGTTAATAAGAGGGCCCGGTGCAATGTGCTCCAAGCTGTAAAGCAGAAAAGGCTCCCCTCAACACCGTGAGGGGAGAGGCGACTGCTGGGACAGGGAGGGAACATTCTGCCCGGAGCCAGAGCAGTCAAACTAGCCCCTTCATTCCAAGCAAGACGTCTGCGAGCGCATAGCACTGCTCCCATCGCTGGCCTTTCTCCTTTCTAACTTACGGTTCTTGCCTCATGCAAACTTTGAGGCTGGACTTTGAGGGATCCAGGATTTCGGATGCAGGCTGGGCCCTCCACGAGGAAAGAGACCACGGCTCACCCAGAATCGCAAGAACCTCTTCAAGACCAGAATTTCCGTCAAAACTGCTTTACTCCTCTTCCCTCCACCGGTTCCCCTTGCAAAAGGCTGCTTTCCAACAGGGTCAGCTGTGCTCACTCCTTGTCCCCTGGCTCCAGACACCTCGGACTACAGGCTTCACTGCTTGGTAAGGACAGGCAGTCCCCGGGCCAGGGGGATGTTCCTGAGGACTGGGGTGGAGGGTGGCTGCTCCCATGTTCCCTGACAGAAGTAGTTGCCTGAAACCTGGGCACACAGTAAAGGAAATGCACCATGCCCTGCCCTGGCAAGAGACACTTTTGCAAACCTGTTGGGATTATATGGGGAGCACCATGCATGACCCAAAAGCTAAAAGATAACCCACCATATCGATTTTGCTCTTAAGTTTAGGGTGTGCTTCTTTGTTGCTGTTCGGGATGAAGGGGTTCCTGTTGGTAATGAATTCACATTTCTGACAAGATAATGAAGCCCATGGCAAAAACTTCTTTGAATAGAACCTCCTATCCTCCAACATGCTAGCCACTGTTCCCAATTCCTTGCTAGGGATGAGCTGTCCCCCCACCAGGCCCCACCAAGCAGAAATAGCAAATAAAGAGTTCTAAGTTGGTACAACCTTTCCCCCTCATTTTATAGGCCAGAAAATTGGAGGCAAGGAACGTAAAGAGCTTAGGCCAAGATCACTCAGCTAACAGCAGCTTCACAACTGGCTCTCAGGTCTCCTGACCCCTAGTCCCTTTCTCTTTCCACTGAAGCAAGAATGTCAAAGGTGGTGAGGATCACCAAGTACAGAGCACCACCAGGGTAAAAGACTCCGGCATTAGACAGCAAAGCTCAGTGATCAAGCCCACTCCCTAGAAAAGCTGCTCCATGGGGCCTATCAGGCAGGTCCCAATTCAGATTCTGATCGCACCAGCATGTGAGTTGCAGAGGGCAGAGTTTGCCTTGGTTGCTGATACTTCCTTGTGCCTTGCATGGTGCCTGCTAAAAACCCAGGACCCCCCAATTTGTGTGTTAGGAGCAGAGAACAGTGAAGTAGCCCTGTGACAGGCTTCTGAAAACTGGGCTTCCTTTCTCTGCAATTCTCTCTGCACCTTCAGCTGAGTTACCCAGTCACCTTGGGCTCCTCTTTGCAATCATTTCAACAAAATGGACCTAATATTTAAAACAAAAAGGGGAGAATAGAATCTGGCCAAACCCAAAACAAAAAAAAGGTTTTTTTAATATTCATGTTTAAAAAGCCATCATCTATAGGCTTTAAGTGTTTGGATTACCCATGGCTCTGGTTTCTAGGAAAATAATCAAAATTTGTATCCATTTTCTGCACAGGAACCTGCATTCTTGACAGACCTTCCCACTGAGTCTTCACAAAAAAACTCTGCAGAAAGGTGTCAGCTTCCAGGCGTGGAACACAGTTGGGAGCCCACAAGGGCCAGTCGGGCCCGCTCCTAGGGACTCTCTTTGCTGAAATGGAGCACACGGAGGCTGCCTGTGAGGCCAGAACTGGAGCTGCTTATTCCTGGGTATTATCTGGTTACCAGCAAAGGGATGGCTGGGAATGTCACCCCTCAGACCCATCAGTAAGGGTGGTGATGGCCCGTGGCTGATGAGCATGTAACTCATTAAAGTGAACATGAGTAATGAATGGTGACCACCGAGAAAGGGCAAGGAACATTCTGGGAATTGCACCCGAGGCCCCGCCTCCCACTAGCTGAGCAGCAGGCAAGGCAGAGAAGAGCCAACTCCAGACGCTGCTTCCTGGGAAGGCGAGGCTGAGGCCGGGGCAGGGGCAGAGGTTCTCTTTGGTCAGAAGGTGGCGGCCGAGAAGCGGTCGTGTGGAATGTGTGTGGATGTGCGCGCACGTGCGCATGGAGGAGAAATGGGCCGTGGCGTGCCTGCAGTGCCCTTCCGCGCCACCCTCTCCCGGCCAGCACGAGTTCTCTGTCAGGGCCATTTCCCGGCCCCCTACCTCTCCAGATCCCCTCACCCGCCTCTCCCCAACACTGTAACTTCTGACAGTATGTTTGGGGCTCACAGTGCCCGCTCCCTGCACAACCGCCCACGTGGGGTAGGTCATCCAAAGCTTCACGCTCAAGGCACTGAAAGTGGAAGAAGGAATCTGATTGGTCCAAGAAAAACAAGACACTTAACAAAAACCTGTCTAAAGAGAACATCTCCCACGCCCCCTGGAAGGTGGCATCTAACCAGCTGGTGGGCCCTCAGGTAGGACAGTGGAGTCTGAGAGCCAGGCCCTTTCCCTAACCCTATTAGAGCGCCCACCGGAGTGACAGGTCTCACCACCTGAATGTATAAAATGGATTCAAAGTGCTTGGAGACTGAAAGACTAATGGAGGGTGTTAGGAACCTGGTGGAGAAGAACAGGTGCCCCCTTTCCCTTCCACTGGGACTTGTATTTGGGTGGGGGAGTCCCTACAGCTTTTTTTTCCCAAATGAGGTTTTCATTGTTTTTGTTGTCTTTGAAAAATAGCCCATAGCACCCCACCCTACCTCATCCCTCCCCAAGCAGCCTCAGAGTGAAAGCCAGGAAGTGGGCCAGACGGGGGAGAGGGGGCTTGGATGGCTCCCTCTAGTGTCGGTTCTGGAAGCTGCTATGCGACAGCGGTCTCTTGGTCAATTAGGACTCTGGTCCTTCTCCACCAGGACCCTGACTTATCTGGCTGGCCCAGCATAGAGGACAGTGGGCAGTGCTGCTGGGGACGCCTGGCTTCCCCTGCACGCTAACAGACGGGTGTCCACAGTGGACAGCCAGAGTGACTGGCATTTTGATCCCAGCTGAATGAGGGCTGGATTTGAACTCAGTGCCAGGGCTGTTCTATAGACAAGAGCTAAAATAAATCCAAGGTCCCTTCTGCAGTCCCCTAAGGAGGGAAAGATGCACCCAGGGCATGAATGCACACAACAGAGGGGCTGGCCTGGCTATGCCGTTTTCCTCCTGCCTGTGCCAGAGCCACCCACTCCCATACTCCATGTCCCCTAGGCCAAAGCCTGCCCATGCCCATATACCCCCTTTCCCACTGATGGGAGACTGGAAGGGTGGGGTAGAAAGGGAATGCTAAAAAGTGCCCCCTCTGCTCTCCGCAACCTTCACGTTCCCTGTCCCCTTGCTGGGGTCAGACAGGAGCGCAGGTCAGAAGAGACACACCCTCCCGAAGAAGACAGAAGGGCAGGCCCGGGAGGCCGGGGCATGCACAGAGCACCATCCTCAGGACGGGGTGTTTCTGGGAGACCTGCTCCCCACCTGCCACGGCGGAGGAGGAAGGCTGGTCCGAGAAGGGAGCAATGAGCAATGCCCCTGAATATCAGGGAACAGCTGTGAAAGCCTTCTCCTCTGCCCCGCAGAGATGCCCCAGCCAGGCTCTGGCCCCTACACGTGAGTCTGCATGCGCTGCTGGAATCGCTGGCCATAGTCTGAGTGCTGGGAGGTGTAGGAGAATCGAGTGGCCGTGGCGTACTTGCCGATGGGGTCGTACGCCTCATATGGGGTCCGCTCCAGGCCGGAGGGTGGGGCCTGGGGGTAGCCCAGTCGGTAGGTGGGGTACCCAGCTGCCCCGGGGAAAGGATGGGAGTTGAACTTCTCATAGTTCTCGTAGGACAGCTGGCTGGTTGTGTCAGTGCCAGCTGGGGCAGCAGGGCCAGGGGGCGCAGGCTCCGGGCCGTAGTCGGAAGCGGGGGCCCGGCTGTAGGTGTTCAGCTGGGCATAGCCGCTGGAGTGGGAGAGACGGGATGAGGGGCGGCCATCGAAGCGGGCAGGGCCAGGGGCGCGATAGTCAGCATAGAGCACTGCCCTGGAAGACGGGCGGTCTTCGTGGGCACGCACGTTGTAGTAGCCATTGGTGGGGTCCTGGGGGCAATGAGAGAAGAGGATGGAGGCGGCATTCCCTCCTGGGCAGGAATCAAGTCTCACCATGGCCTTCCGGGCCTCCTCCTCTGGCTCTCCCCGTGCTTCCGTCTTGTACCCCTCCACTTCCTCTGCTCCTTCACCCTCCTGGCCATGCTCCCCACGCCTGTCCTCACCTCCACCCTGCAGGCCCTCGGGAGCCCCCATCCCAGCCAGCCCTCAGGCCCTGGCCCCTTCCCAGTCCCACCTTCATCTCATACTCCTCCCGGGTGTCGATGGTGTCGCAGCGCAGGTCCTGCTTCAGATCCACATCATCCTTAAAGGACTGCAGAGCAGCAGGAGTGGGTGTCAGGAGACCGGCCCTGCTCATCCTGGCTCACCCACACCCAGAGGCCACCTGCTCGTGGGAGGGGTCTGGGATCAAGGGCAGACCCAAGTTCTGTGTCCTCTCCCAGCAGAGGCTCCTGGACTTGGGGTGGGGGGAGGCCAGACACCTGGTTCAAGCACTAGCTTTGTTGCTAACAGGTCATGTGGCCTTGGGCATGTTGCTGCTCCTCTCTGTGACTATTTCTTTATCCTAGCAGTGAGGTGGTTGGACCAGAAAACTCATAAGCATTTCCACCTCTCATACTCTGTAGGGAAAGACTGGACAAAGGATACCTATGGAGAATCCACCCCCCCACGTCCCCACCGTGCTTATCTTTTGCTGGAGGGAAATTAGCCTGGGGGGTGTGTGTGTAGCAGGACCAACATAGGCCAACTGACCAAGGGAAGAGAGAACGACAGTGGTTATTAGAGAGCTGGGAGTCCTCGGAGTGTGAAGGGGCAGTAGCCAGGGAGGAGCAGGACCCTCACCGAGTAGATGGCCTTCATGACCCGGGTTGCTGTGGACACACTGGCTGTATCGTCCTCTCGGTCCGAATGCATCGTGAGTGGCTCTCGGTTCACTGTTTCCACTTTGATGTCCAGCTTCCTCAAGGTCACGTCCTTGCGACCTGGGACAGGGGGAGGTAGCCTAGACCAGATGCTTTCTGCTGGCCTCCGCAGTGGCTGCTTCTGGCCCCCCTGGGCTGGGAGCACCACTGCCAACCCCACCATCCATCGCAGGCACTGCCTGCTATGTGTCCGGAAGGGCCAGGGGAGGGCTGTGGGCTGCGCAGGGCCCATACTCACTGCCTTTGCGGCGCCGGTAGAGGAAGAATACCAAGGCGATGAAGAAGAAGATGAGCAGGATGCCCGCGCCGATGGTGGCCCCGGCGATGACACCCACAGGTAACACCTCTTCCGATGGGGGAAGAAAAGGGGCAAGGTGAGGATGGAGCCACACTGGGAGCTGTGCTCAGTGCTGGCTGAAGGCTGGGCCACGGCTACGGTGGCAACCCTGGATGGTGTGCAGGGTTCAGTCCGACTGAGCCTGGGGACCGTGCTGGGTTTAAGTCAAGGGGATTTGAGAGAAAGGTCTGGACTGTGGTTGGATTAGGTCTGTGCTTCAGCTTGGTCAGAGTTGAGGCCTTGGTCCAGTCTCATCCCTGTTGCTGGGGTATCAGCTTGACCATGGCCTTGGGTCTGTCTAGCCCTCTCCGTGAGCCCACCTGGCTGTGAGGCTTGGTCCCTCCTTCCAGGGCTGGGCTCTTGTCCCCAAACTCCAATCTACCATCTGTGTTCCCACCTCTTTTGCCACCTTCCCATCCATACCACTGTGACCACCCCATCTGCACCCACCCACCCAGGGCTCAAACAGTCTTCCTGGGTTTCCTCTGCCTTCCAGAGCAGAGCAAGGATTCAGGAATCCTCCTCCAGCCTTCTCTCTCCTCCTGGCAGTCCCAGTTGAATCCAGATCCTGCTTATGAGTCTTCCCATCTGGGACCTCCCCTGCTGAGCCCACGTTACTTCTACCCTCTACCTCCCCCAGTCCCTTGCTGGCATCCTTGGCTAGGACGGAACTGAGGGATCCTATCGTTTTCCACAGGGTTCCCCACCTCCTACGTCGAATGGCTAGTTCTCAAAAAACAAAACAAACAAAAATGCTAGCGTTCCCTCATCAGACTTGACAGCTCCCCAAAGCCGAAGGGAGTAGCTCCTTCATCCTGCTGGAAGTGCTTTAAGGGAGGGAACATGTCTCTCCTATCAGAATAAGGGTTCTTGAGGAGGTGGGGGAACCAGAACTTACTGGACACCTACTGCGTGCCAGGCATTTTATAAATATCCTCTCATTTAATCCTCACAACCACCTAGTGACATAGGAGACAGGTAGTCTTATTCCCTTGAACAGTTCATTTGATTTTCTCCATCTGAATTCATTTACCCCCTCTCTGAAAGTTTCTCCACTAAATGGAAAGTTTCTTGAGGGCAAGAACTGTGCCCTGTGTACAGCTGTTCACAGCCCCAAGGGCAGAGCCTGGCACGTAGCAGATGCTCAGTAAATGTGAACAAAATGAGCAAATTTCCCAGCTGAGCACCGAGGCCAGGTTCTGGAGGGGAAGCCCAAGGCTTCTCTCCTTCTGAGCCCTGCCCTGGAAGGCAGAGGCGGCAGAATTCCCAGGCTGCCCTGGCCCCCACTGGGCATCAACAATTACCTCGCTCTTCTAGCTGTATGATCGCAGTGCCTGGCCCAAAGCTGTTCCAGGCAGTGCAGTTGTAGTGGGTCTGAAAGTCAGCCTCCATGACGTTGTTGATGGTGAGCGTGGACAGCACCCCGCTGCCCGAGTTGGTTCTCTCCACTGTGTAGCGCTCCAGGGTACCCACCTCCAAGAAGTTCTCCTTCCATGCCCAGGCCTGGGGCAGGGAGGGCCGGAGGGAGGTAAGAAAGGGGCGGGGGGCAGAAGCACATGCCCAGGTGTCAGCTGATCCACCCTCAGGGAACCCTCACTCCACGTGCTGTGTGTGCCCCCAGCTCCCCTAACACTACGTCTGGAACAAGCCTACGTCACTCCCACTGCCTCAAACCCAGGCATCGAATCTCCGTTCCGGGAGGAGCAGTGATTCCCAAACATGGAGCACATCGGCTTTACCCAGGGAGAGTCTTTAAAATCTAGATTCTTGGGGTTTATGCCCTAAATATGAATCTCCAGGGGAGAGGTCCAGAAATCTCCATTTTCCTAATGATCCCATGTGATGTGGACGCAGCTGATCAATGAACCGACACTGGGAACCCCCAGGTGTGGTGGGAAAAGTTCTGGAACACCGGGCTCCCATCCTGGCTCTCCCCACCAAGTCCCTGTGTGGCCTCCCTGTCCCTCTCTAGGCCTCATTTTCTTCATCTGTGAAACGAGAGAACTAGGCTAGCACTAGACGGTGTTTCCAGCTCGATAGTCTGTGATTCTAACCAAGCATAACTCAATCTTTAGGCTTATCTTTAGCCATCCCACACGAACCCGCCTGGCTGGCTCTGGAGACTCATCCACAGACTCTTAGAACAGAGAGGAGCATCCCCTAGACCCAGCCACCCCTGACCTCCCAGCCAGGGCATCCCGCCTGTGTGTCCCCTCCCTCAGAGTGGAGCCCACGGGGCGGGGTGGGGGCAGCTGGGAGCTGGCTCCTTTCCAGGGATCAATCCTCCCAGCTCTGCAGGGAAAGCCTGCTGGGAGCGGAGCCGGGCGGCCGTGGTAATGAAGTGTCCCTGGGCAGCCCTGGAGTTAGCCAAATGGTCATTAAATGTGATGAGGGGTTTGACGGTTAATGGTCACGGAAGGAATTAATGGCTCTTGGTGTGGGGGAGAGGAGAAAGGAGGGAGGAGAGTGGCGAGGGGCTGGTGGGAGGAAGGCAGGAGATAGAAGAGGGGAGTGGGGCAGAAGACTGACGGGAGGAAGGGGAGAGGTAGGGGGAGACGGGAGGGACCAGGAGGCAGTGCAAGGGCAGGACCTGGGGAAGAGACAGCAACAGCATCAGCCCAGGGGAAAGACGGGCACTGAGGATGAATCGAGTGGCCGCCCCGCTAGGCTTCTCACACCTGTGGCTGCAGCGACTTCTCCCAGCAACCCTATTAAGTGGGAGTTATTGCCTCTGCTTTATAGATAGGGAAACTGAGGCTGACAACACTGAGTCATTTGCTTGGTGCCACACAAGTAAAGCTACAGGTGGGATGTGGGTAGTAAAAGGATAGAGAGACAGAAAGGCAGAGGATTAGAAAGATGGAAAAGGGATGGGAGGCCGAGGGAACAAAGGCAGAGGCGGCGCAAGGGGCTGGGCCCTGGCAGAGAGACAGGGCAGGCTGGCCATCCCCAGGAGGCCCCGCACTCACTATGCGGTCTGGAGGTGGTGTGCTCCCAATGAAACACTCCACCTTGCCGCCGTCACCCCTGACAGCATACTGCACCGCCTCGCTGGAGATAATGGGGGGCCCTGCAAGCAAGAAGACACAGTCAGGGCCAGTCAGCACCCGCAGCACCTGCCCACCCAGGCCCTGGCTGCCTCTTGGGCCACTCACCATTCACATAAAGTGGCACCTCCCGCTCAGCCACTCCGATCCGAGGCACGATGGCCCGGCAGGTGTAGGTGCCGGCATCTGCCTGAGTCACTGACTTCAGCAGCAGCTGGTTGCTGTTACTCAGGACCTGGGCAGAGAGAGCAGCCTCGGGTGGGGAGCCAGGAGGCCTGGACCCCTAGGTCCAAGAGGGCCCCCGCATCGGAGGCATTGGAAAGAAAGCAGGAAGGGCCACAAGTGAATTCCCAGAAGGGAAATGGGTTCCCGAGTCTGTTTGGTTCATGCCCTGACCCTACACAGGTTGGCACATGAACACACCGTCTCTGCAGTGGTAGGCAGGGACATGGTGGAGGCCAGAGAGAGCAGGTGCAGGCTGCAATCATTTTAAGAGGATGCAGCTTCTTCTGTTCCAGTACTTTTATTGCCAAATGAGGTAGGACATTTTGCTCTGAAATCCTTCCCACATTTCTGGCCCAAACTATCTAAAGTGGGTCTCTGTAGGGAGACCCAGAAGGGAACCCTCCCAGCTTCCCCACCTCCCTCTGCAGCACCATTCACCAGACCTCTGCCTCGGGCCTCTTCCCACCTCCCACCCCACCCGGCTCCCCTTTGCCTCTGAACTGGCCCCCTGCCCTGTGAGAAGGGGTGGGGGTGACTGTAAGCACTGTCCTCCTCCTAATCCCAAGACCCTACAAATAACCCAGGTTCAATTTGAAAAATAATGATGAATGCCCCCCTTTCTCCCTCTACATCCCCCATGGCCCCACCCCTTCCTCCCAGCATTCAGCACAGGCAGGAATCTTACCATGTTTGAGTCCTTTTTGGTCCAGGTGAGAGTGAGGGGGGGATTCCCAACCCAGACACAGGTGAGGGTCACATCAGAGCCAATGTCTGTGGTCGTGGGTTTGGGGTCAACCACGATCCGGGGGGCAACTGAGGTAGGAAGAAGCCTCTCGTGAGCGTCTCAAGCTCATGGGAGTTCAGCTCCCATCCCGACCTGCTGCCTCCCCACCGTGCGGCCACCCTCACCCCACCCCAGGCCTTTAGAGGCTGCTGCACCCAGTCCCCGTCCTGCCTTCCCGCTACTCACAGTGGACATTTACTAGAGTGCTGACATTGGTGCTCCCCACTTTGTTGTGAACCTCACAAGACACGGGCTCCGTGAAGAAGGAATAATCCACGTTCGTCTCATAGCGACTCTCATGGGCGTCTTCAATCAAGAACCCCCCCTTGGCCCACCTGGGGGAGAAGGCACCACGGAGGGGGGTCAGGGCTTGAACCCTCCCAACTAGATCCAGTGACACTGGCCCCCCAGCACCCGCCAGCCTCAAGGGCCTCTCCAGTGTCACACCCAGAGCGCTCCCAGCCCCCGACCCTACACCTGTAGCCCAGGATCTCGGGGTTGGCTGTGGCCTGGCACGTGAAGACAACACGCTCGCCCTCCTGCACCGTCTGTGGCTCAATGGACAGGGTCACTGTAGGAGGGTCTGCAAAGTAGGGGACAGGGAGTCAGGGTCTTTTCTGTCCCTTGAGTTTCTTTTTCCCTTCCTAGTACATATACTCAGACCTCACCACTCTGGGGAGACCTGGGAATTTGAGTTTGCAGTGTTATTTACTGCAGCTCCAATAAATAAGCTGTCTTCCTCCCCTTTTCCACACGGAGCCTCTAGGGGACCAGCTAAGGTGACCACCAAGGATGGCGCCGAAGGACAAATTATTCAAGGGATTAATGACCCACTGTGGCCACTAGGCGTCAGTGTGGGGTCGCCTGGCTCACTAAAAAGGATGGGGTAGGGGGATCCCCAATGGCTGCCACGCCCCACAGTTCTCTGGGCAGAGGGAATTTCTTGCACACCTACTAGGTGAGCACACTCCACGCTAGATGATCTCACATTGTATCTCATTGAATGCCGTAAACCCCAAGAAGCAGGCACAGGTCCACAGTCCCTTCTCTGAAACCCTTGGGACTAGGATGCATTTCAAAATTTGGGATTTTTCAAATTTTAGAAAGGGAATGCTGTGCACAGTAGCACTCCATAGTCGCACACGTTAATTCCTCTGCAGTGAAACGTAAGACTATGAAGAGCCTCACTTTAGGTTAAGGGATTGCAGGCCCACGCTTTATTCTCTGCAAGTGTACGGAATCGGGAAACTGAGGCTCAGGGAGATTAAATCATCCCCAAATTACATGGTTTAGACCAGGACTACCGACTCCACAGCCAGTGCCCCTTCTGCCAGCTCTTAGCACCCCCAGTTCAGAACCAGGAAATCTAAGAGAAAGTGAGCATTTGTCATGGGGCCTGGGGAAGATCTTCATTCTGTGCTTCTCAAAGGGCTGCTTATATTCTCCTCCCCTCCTCACTGCCCCAGACTGCCCTGCCCTGCCCTGACCCCACTCACGGTGCACATCCAGCTCGATGGAAGTCTCCTTGCCACTCGGGATGGCCTCGTTCATGCTGCGGCAGGTGAAGACACGCCCGATGTCCAGGTCTGTGGGGTTAATGAGCAGCTGGCTCACGGTGGTCTCCCTCTTCCCATCCTTCAGCAACTCCTGGTGTGGGACAAGGGTGGGAGACGTGGTCAACCCAAAAGCCCCTCCTCTGCTCTCAAGGTACTCAGAGCTGGGCTTGGGCTGGAGAGGTACTTTAACCCAAAGCTCAGTCCCCTCACTCCCCCCAATATCTTCCCCATGCTTTTTTTTTTAAGTAATAGACTATTTTATTTATTTATTTATTTTAGAGAGAGGGTCTTGCTATGTTGTCCAAGTTGGCCTCCAACTCCTATGCTCAAGATATCCTCCTGCCTCAGCCTCCCAAGTAGCTGCGACTACAGGTGTGCGTCACTGCACCCAGCTCATAGACTATTTTTTAAGAGCAGTTTTAAGTTTATAGAAAAAGTGATCAGAAAGTACAGAGTTTCCATGGACTCCCTTCCCCTACCTCACCATTTCCTGCATTAACATCTTACTAGTACAGTATATCCGTACAACTGATGGACCAATATGGATACATTATTACTAACTCAAGTCCACAGTTTCCATTAGAGTTCACCATTCGTGAGTCCAGTGCCAGGTCCCTCCTCTTTTGGAAAGTCTTCCTCAGCCAGCACTGCCCTCAGGACTCTCTCCCAGCCTGAACTTGTGCCCCTTACAGCCTGTTTGTCCTGCACACAGCTCGGCACATCCAGCCTTGCTCCCAGGCACCGTGTGTGAGTGAGTGGTCCACTGCTGGGTCTCGCCTGCTAAACTGTAAGCTCCTTGAGAGCAGGGAAGGGACTCATGCCTCAGTCTCACACTGCCTCAGCAACACCCAAACTGATGTCCCCAAATGTGGTCACTGGACCTCTCGAGCTGTTTTCCACATTGTAAACCGCTTAAGGGAAGCCACACTATTCACCACGGAAGGCCGTGCAGCTCGACAGCCAGGCACGCATCCTGCTGGCCTGGAGCAGCACCAGGCCAGTGCAGTAACACTGGCTCCCTTCGGCTGCTGCTAAACTCCATTGTCTTTAATGAATATGAGAAAAGGGGGTGGATGACAAATGGTCATTAACAAATCAATCTGTTTCATTATCAAAATATTTCAAAACATGTAGCCCTACTGGAGAGAAATAGCAGAGTTCTTGGTTGTAAAAAGGGTAGCACCACTGAGGACAAATCATCATTTGTTGAATGGTGAAACTAAGGCCTGAAAAGAGTGAAGGGAATTGTCCAAGGTCATACAGTGTGTTAAGGGCAGAGCTAAAGCCAGAATCCAGGTACCCCCTGGAGTCACACCGAAAAACACAGGTGAACAGCTCTCTCTCTGTGCCGAGAAGCGTCTCCTGCAGCACCTAGCAAAGGGCTGGGTATACCTGATCAAGACACCTGACAATCGTTACACATTTGATCAGGTACACATCAACTGGTACATGTTTGTTTGCCCACGGCTGGCAGAAGGAACCCCAAATAGGTGATCTGGATTTTCATTCCAGTTCTACCGTCCACTTTGCCATGTGACCCTGGGCAAGTCACTTGATGCCTTTGTCTGCCATGGCTTTGTCATCTACAAAATGCATATAATAGTCCCTGCTCCCCAGACTTTTAGTAGCGATGATTGGGCTGATATGCCAACTAGATGCTGAAGGAAGGGGGTAGAAGTGGCCAGTGGAGAGAGAGCAGTCAAACCCAGCTACAAATCCCAGCGCTGCAGCTTGCCAGCTGTGTAACCCTGGGTAAGTCATTCAACCTCTCTGAACATCAGTTTCCTCCTTTGTGAACTGGAAGTAACACCTTCTTTACGGGACTCCTGTGAGAATTAAGACCGTCCATAAAGTGCTTAGCATGCACAGTGCCTGGCACATAGTAGGTGCTGCTTAATCCATGGCAGCTATTATTACTATTATTCTTCGTAATGGCACAGTGAACCTGGGGTTCACTTCTCTGGGCCTCAATTTTCCCAACTGTGTAATGAGTAGGTTGCACCAGATGACCTTAAAGGCTGCTTCTGTGTCCCCCTGAGTCTGTCACCCACCCCCTGTGGGACAGGAGAGGTGAGCTGGGAGCTGGGCCCAGGAGGAGCTGGGGGGCCAGCCAGGGCTCACCGTGCTGGCCACGGCACCCTCCTGCTGTGTCCCGTCCCGGAACCAGATGATGGTGGCTGCAGGCTTGGCGTTGAAGGCTCGGCACGTGAGGTTGTGCGGGGTGCCTGCCTGCAGCAGAATCACAGGGCCTCCGTCAATCCTGGTGTCCTCCGGGGGGACTGCGGGGGAGAGCAAAGCAAAGTCAGCTCTGATGACCCAACCCCTGCCCCTGGCGGCATCCCTCCATCTGCACGTCCACTTCTTGGCAGGCGGTGCCACCCTATCCCCTAACTCACAGTCACTGTCTCCATTGCTCCTGTGGTGGCTTCACCCCAGGTCCCCAGCTCACAAGCTTCCCCAGCCCCTATCAATTCTTTCCTAGCTTGTACTATTTTCTGGTACTACATGCCCCTACCATTGCTTAAACCTACACAGAACAGATGGAGGGGGTGGCCACAAGCTCAGGAAAGGGCTGAGCTATCACAGTGCTTGCGTACAGCCCCCACTGTGGGGGGCTGGTGAGGAAAAGTGGCTACCCCCACGGGCTTCTTACAGCCTCCCTTCCTGTCTGCTCCTCTGCCCTGTGGCAGCCAGGTGGACAGTCCCATTGCAGCGAACGCCATGTCACACTGCTGGCAGGTTATTTTCCCTAGAGCACAGCTGAGACTGTGCCACTCTCCTGCTCAGACACCTTCAATGGCTACAAATGTCTTGGGCATGAGTCCCAATCACCTCTGCCTCCCATCCGGAGGTTCTCAAGCCAAGACCTTTAATTTCTTACCTCCTCGTCTTTGCTTATACTGCTCTTTCTGTGTGGCATGTCCTCCCCTTACAGCTTCTGTTAAAGTGCTACCCATCCTGCCCAAATCCCAGTGGATGCACAAGACTTTCCCTGCCACAACCCCAATCCCCCACGGTGGTCCCAGCCAGTCACTCGGAGCTCTTTGCACCATCTACCTTGGATTTGGGTTATTTATAACAATTTATTTACTCCCACCTCAACCAAAACTGTTATCCCCTGGAAAAGCAGGGACCCTGTCTCACTAATATTTATAGGGTCACCAGTTCCTAGAATGTGACCCGAGTAGGTACTTACTAAATAAATGCTTAAGGAATTGAATTGATCAGGTGTCTGATGCCAGCACATAGAGGCCTCTCCTGACCCTATCTCCAAGGCTTTCAAATGCTAAAGTAACCAGACTGCAAGTCCCTGAGGGCAGGTGCTGCCCAGAGCTTGGGTGATAACAGATGCTCAGGGCTATTTGCTGAATTAATGAATAAGTGACTGAAGAAATAAAGGCAGAAGGATTTTGATTATAATCTTTCTGGTCCACCCCAGTATTCAACCAGAAATGAGAACGGATTTTGCTTGTCTCTTTCTGGGAAATAAAAGACAGACTCGGAAGGAGCTTTCCAGAGGGAACCCTAGAGAGGAGACCCTGGGCGGCCCATGGAGCCCAGTGGTGGGCAGGGCTGTCCTCAAGTTTATGAGATGAAGGTCTCCATGCTGGGGCTTCTGGTAGACAGAAACCTTGCAGCCGGTCCTAGCATTCTGTTCAACTCAGGCATGCCAGGTGATATAGCGGGAAAAGAATGAAGTTTAGACTCAGACTGCCCTGGTTGCAAATCCTGGCACTCTTGTTTACCTGTTGGGTGATCTTGGGTGAGTCCCTAAAGCCACTGAATCTTAGTTTCTTCATCAGAGACAGAACAATGCCTACTCACTGGACCCTTGTGAAGGTCGGATATGGTATTGTGTATAAACTGTCACAGCGAAATGTGTTAGCTTACTACCGAGGTGAGAGCCAGCAGTGGCTCCAACTCCGGCCAGGCTAATTATCCTCTGCATCCTGGTCCCTCCTCCTAGATTCCAGGTGTATCTGATTCCAGTGCCAGATGGGTGCAGGTTTGGGGATGGGAGTGGGAAGCAGCTTCAGAAGTAGAAAAAGGTGGAGAGAGATGGATAAAGAGCCACCACTCAGGGCCTCCTGGTCTGCCTGGGTCCCTCTGAGGTCACAGCAGGAGTAAGGCCCTGGGTGGACACAGCCCTCAGGAGATGCCATGCCAAATGTGTGCCCAGACGTGCGGAGTCCCCCGAGGGGAAGGCTTCCGTCTCCCCTGCCCTTGTAGTGTTCCCTTTCCCTTTGTTCCGGCAAAGACGTCCATCTGTCACCTCCACCACCAGCCTACCTTGCTCTACAGTTTTCCAAACTCTGTGCCCATCCTCCACGAGCCTATCGCTGCCCTCCGCATTGGGGCAAAGGAAAATAAAGCTGTTCAGGTGTCTGCTCAGCCAGCTGTCAGAGGCCATGAGTCCAGATGTGCATGTGCTTATGAACAAGTTTATTATATCAATATGGCCACGTGCCTGTGGCCTCAGTTTCCTTGTTCGTAAAATTTCAAAAATAACACCGACGCCTATTCCTTAGAGTTGTTATTGCAGAAGTGAAACAAGAATCAAGAGTGTGAAGCCAACTGCAAATTATGATGTGACTGACAATAATTTCTACCGTTCACAGGATGTCCACCTTGCGTTGGCCAAAGTGCCACGTGTATATGCTTTCATTTACCCTGTACCACGAAGTATATTTCATTAATCCTTTCACGGTAAATACCATTAACCCCAATTTACAGATAAGGAGCTGGGGCTCAAGAAGGTTAAGCAAATGTGCTCAGAGGCAGGAGGGTGAGCTGAAGGGCAGAGCTGGGGTGTGGCCCAGGCCCACCGGACCCTGAAGCCATGCTCCTCACGCAGCCCTCGAGTTGTTTATCACTAGGGATGATGAGGGGGTTGCAGGTGTGTGGATCGTAAGGAGGAATGGGCGAGGCCATTCTGTGAAGAAGGCTGGCCTGGGGAGCTGGGGAGGAAGGGGCTTGGGGGGATGGCTGGGGACAAGGTGAGTCTGTGGGGCTGGCGGTGTGCAGGGAGGCTGCTACCAGCCACTGGGCACAGCCCACTCATTTCTGCACTGCGCAGCCTCTGGGCCCTGCTGCCATGAGCAAAGGCTGTAGGCAAGTGGGTAAGCAGGAAGGGATGCAGAAAATGTCATGCCTTCTTACTGCCTCCACGTGCTGCGGGTGGCAGGGTGTTTGAGAGTCCGAGAGAGAGACAAGGAGGAGAGAGAGTGAGAAGGCAAGAGCAGCTGGACTAACCCCCCCCCCACTCAGCTCCATCACTCTTGGGGCTTCTCCCTGCTCCTCTCACCCATCCAAGCCCCCTCAACGCCTCCACACCCGCCATGCCCCCCGAATAAGGCTGTCGGCTCCCCTGCTCCTGCAGCTCTCCCTCATTGACCTGCGCTCTTTTTAACAAGGCGCCCCCCCCATCTAGAGTTCCCATTGACATTCTCCTCTTCCAGGAAGGCTTCCTTGACGGACCAAGCCACTGGATGCCATTATAAGCCCTTATTCCAGCAGCATCGAGGGGCTTAGTTGGCCTCTCTTCATCTCTCTCTCTCTCTCTCTCTCTGCTGGGGTAGGAGAGAGAAAAGAAGAGTATCAAGGACCCCTCATCAGGATGAGCATTCTCCAGGGCAGAAGTAGCACCTTCCAGGGTCCAAAATAGAGGCAGTTAGGGAGGAAGAAGAAGGGACAAGGCTTCCTAGCATCCCGTGGTGCCCTTGGAGTGCCTGGTCCAGCATGGGGCTGACCCACGCCAGGGAGGGATGGAAGACGGTGTCTTGGCAACCCACGTTCACCCTCTAATTCTTGCTCTCTAACCTCAGTCCTGTTCCTTGCTAATTCTTCCCATTTTAGTCCTAGAGAGGAAAAGCAAGTCTTCCACTGGCCATGAATCCCAGTCCTCCAGGGCCTGTACAGCCAAAGAAATCGGCCATTGGGTCCCTCCAGTCCTCACTTGCTCTGACCATTCGCCCACTGTCACGGTTTACAAGTCCCTGTGCAGCAAAACAGCAGTTGCTAAGAAAAGGCTGATGTCATTGTGCCATGTTACCAGTGAGAAAAGCCATGTCCAGGGGTCACTGCCTCTTCATGGCCATGGTGACAAAATGGCCAAGGAGCATCCGGAGCCCAGGTCTCCTGACCCCAGCAGTCCAGGATCCCTCCCGCTACACTAGGACAGTTTGTCACGTTCTCACGTCCCTCCCCCACAGAATGAAACTTCCTTGTGTCCAGGCTCACTCTTCTCAGCTCCTCTCTCCTTCCTCCCATCCATCCTGGCGCCTTCCCCCACTTCAGTGATTCCAGGTTAGAGGGAGGAAAAAGAGGCAGGATAAAAGACAGGGACAGAGTCAATGACAAAAGGGAAGATGGAGGGTCACAGGTGGACAGAGTCCTAGCCCGAGACAGAAAGCACAGCAGAGGCAGGGCACAGCGAGACGAGAGAGCAGGGAGAGGCAGGAAGACTGATGGGCCCAGAGGCAGGCGGGAGTGAGGCCTGGAGAGAGGCGGAGGCGGCCGGGTGGGCAGAGTGGGCAGGGAGCCTGTGGGCGCTGGCCTCATTCCGGCACTGTGTGCAGGAGAGAGTCCCCTCATTATGCAAATGGCCTCGGGGGTTACCATAGAGGGACATCTGCTCAGTCCCCCCTGTGAGCGGGTGGCTGCCAGGCGCTTGGCTTCCAAGAGCTGGCCCTCCCACAGCAGCCATCCAGACACGGCCACTAGATCTCAGCCCCAAGGCCCATCCCTTCCAGCCCTGCTCCCTTGAGCCCCGAGGAGCCCCCAGGTGAACCTGAGAGGAAGGTGAGGCTGGGGGAGCAAAGGAGGCAGCTGGGGGGAGGGAGGGCTGGGGAGGCGGAGAAGGCTCAAGGGGGTCCTTTCTGGGATCTCAGGCAGCAGAGGGGCAGAAGGAAGGAGGGAGCGGCTCCCTCACCAACAAGCCCGTCCACCAGGAAAGCTGGGACAGGAGAACCCTGGTTTCCATCACCCACACTTCCCTGCTCCTGTGGGGACTTGTCCCCACAGCTTTGTGTCCGGAAGCCTACAGCCCTGTCCTTGAGTGGCCTGGGCACGGGCTGGAGCAGAGAGGATGCCAGGCCTCACGCAGCCCACGTGTCCTGCCCGTGGCCCGCGGCCCTGCTCTACTCTCTTTTACCTGGACCTAGCTTTGGGGGAAGTTTAAAGAAGAAGCTGGGGAAGCAAAACCAGTGCGGGCAGGGATGAGGCCAGCTACAGAGCAGAAGCTGCGACCCTGAAGAGGGAGGTGGCGAGCAGGAGAGGCTGCAAGGACACAGCACGAGAAGAGGCACTGAAGGGCGCAAGGGTCATTACTGAGCACGGTGAGCTTGGCCCTCCGGGAGCGCAGGGCGGCCTCCGTGGCCTGGCACTCGTAGGAGGCATCGTCAGACAGCTCGGCATCTGTGATCTCCAGGTTGTACTGCCCGGCGTCCGCGGAGCCCACGACTCGGTACCGCGGCCAGGCTGCAGAAACAGAAAGGGCGAGGCCCGGGGTGAGCCCCAACCTTGGAACCGGGACGGCCCTGCCCCTAAGGACACTCCCCTGCCCACTCCTCGATCCCTGCCAGGGCCCGCACAGACACAGACCGGCACTCCTCCCTCTGACCCCCTGTGCTGGGACACCACTGTCAGGGGAGAGGGTGAGGTCCCCAACACAGGCGCCTGTTGTCAGACCCCCGTGGCGAGGCTGGGAGCCACAGAGCTGGAGGGGCGGACAGGAGGGGGGCAGAGGCGGAGAGGGGAGCAGGAGCAGAGGAAATCTCTGAAGCTGTTTGCAGACAAATGTCTCTCATAATAATAGGAAAGAAAGAGGAGCAAAAAAAAGGCAGACAGCAGGGAGAAAAGGCAAGGGGGAGAGAGGGAGAGCATGTGGGCGCCAGGAAATATAGGGCACCACGGCACAGACGTGAGCTCACTGGGGGCACCGCTGTGGGGCTTGCAAGGCAGAGGGAAGCCCCAGGCAGGCCGAGGCTTCGACCCTGCGCCACAGGAGGGCGGATGAGGCAGGGCTCTGCCAGTTGCCCGAAAAGCCCCTAAACCAGAGTCCTGGTTTCCTGTGGTGGCTGAGGCAGGGGTGGGGGTCTCCTATTCAGTCTCCCTTGCCCCCATTCCCTCAGGCTGCCGCCCTCCCCTCCCACTCCCCTGCCCTTCCCTCTCCTGTTCCCCACCATGGCTGCCTCCCATTATCTCCCTCTGTCCAGAGGCTATCGATTCTTCTCACTCCATATCTATTGATCTCTCTCTCCCAGTTTCTTTCTCTTTCTATCATCAATGGATGCACCAGACCCATCGCTTTCCTTTACACGGATTGCTCTACACAGACAAATTTCCCCCACCTGTGCTAGCGCATGGAGCCCACAGCAAATCGTCTCAACCCCCACAACAGTAATGAGAATGGAAATACACAGCCCCCTCCCACACTGACGTCATCACCGTGCTGTACAGCTCACAGTGTGTTTTCACAAAGCACGTTCTCTCATTGGGCCCAAAACTCACACATGCACTTTCAGGGCAGGCAGGCCTGCAACTACCATGCCCATTTCACACGTCGGTACACTAAGGCCCAGAGAGGTGGAGTGGCCTTCCTGAGGTCACCCAGCTGGCAGGCGGTGGAGGCAGGGCTAGAATCCAGCCGTCCCGACTCCGCATCCACCCTGCCAGGTGGCCTTTGCAAAGGTCTCTTTATTTGCTTTAGAATACTGGAGGTTGTTTTTTTGTTTTTGACTGACTCATTACATTTGCTTCAGCACCAGCTACATACCAGTGCTTAATAAAGGCTTGTTGAATGAATAAATAAATGAGTGCTTGGGCTGATATTAAAATGAGTTTTTGGCCTCTGAGCAGACATCAGCCGTGCGGGGGGAGGAGAGAGGCTGGAGCAGAGCTAGCCCGGCATAAGACACTTGCAGGACACAGAAACTGCCTGTGCTCTCTCCTCCCCTTGCCCCTGGAGTCTCCCAGGGCCTCCTGCTAGACCTCTGCCTGAGGCATCCCTCAGGGTATCCGTCTGTCTGTCTGAAGCTCTCTTACGTAAAGGTCTCTTGGTTTCCCTTGACTTCTCTGGAGTTGTGCTGCCTTCCTTGAGCCAGTCCGCAGTGGGAGAAAAGGCAGAGCTGGGGGTTGGGAAAGCGGTGGAGACGGAGCTCGGGAGGACAGGGAGAGGGGAGGCTGGGGAATCAAGGAGGGTGGTGAGGACGCTAAGGGATGGTAAGTCCAGAAATGTACACTGGGAGTGGGAAATGGGCGCCAAGATGAGACACTTGGGACGCTGAGTGGCTGGGTGGCCGCACTCACCTTTGAGGCCCTGGCCCATGCCCAGGGCCAGCCCGTCCTTGGTCCATTGCACAATCCCAGAGTAGTTGAGCAGCACACAGGGGAGCACGGCCCGCTGTCCGGCCACCACGGTCTGGTCGGCTGGCTCCTGGCTGAAGCGGGTCTGGGTCCCTGCAAAGCCAAAGGCAGCACTGAGTAAGGAGATGAGTGAGGAGAGGGGTCCTCCAAGAGGCCACCCCACCCCCCCCCACTCTGCAGGAGGCAGGAGGGAGAGATCCTCAGGCTGGGGAGGGGGACTCTCGGGTGTCTGCTCCACTTCAGCCTCAACCTCTTCCCTCCAAGATGTCACGCGCTCACCCTTTATTCCTCCCCTCCATGGCCCACAGGAATGGGTTTCAGGAGCTGAAGTGCTTGACAATCGTTGAAAAGTGGTGCAGTGTTATACAAAGGTCTTGGAGACGGGTCTAGTCCAACCCTTTCATTTTACAGAGAAGGACCTTGAGGTCCAGGGAGAAGAGTAACTTATCCAAGGGCGCCCAGTGAGTTAATGGCAGAGCTGGGATGAGAGCCCGAGCCCCTGCTCCCCGGGGCCTGGGCTGTTCCTCTACCACCCGCTGCCTCACCCCCGCACCCATGTTAACAGGCGGTGCACTCATAACAATGGCTGCTGGCGACGCTGCAGCCCCCCTCAATCCTTGGGACTTGGGCGCATTCTACCATGACCCCTAGTTGGACATGTGTCATGGGAGCCAACATGAGCCACCATATGCGTGCAACTGTGCCAGGTACAATTCTCCCTTGAATGCATCCAGCAAGTGCATAGGTTTTATGGGGCAGGCATGTCCATGTGTCCACACGCGTGTACAGAAGCTTCCTGGGAGGGGAGTGTATCCAAAACCAAGTATCTCTGAACGTACTTCTTGGCATACTTGCTCTGCTCTGTGTGTTTACTCCTTGCTCCCAAGTGCTGGGGGCGTGAGTGTATACACACGACACACCTGCACACCCCAGCCTCCCACACTAGCACGGTGGGAGCTGAGAGGCCACGTGACTCTGTTCCACTCTCCCTCCGGCTGTGGGAGCTACACATGGCTGCCCGGCTGGCAGCTCGGCCGGGAGCATTTGATTAGAGAACTGCAGAGTAATTGCCTTTAATTGTGGAGCCTAAATGGAGCAGGGAATTGCATTGCGGGTTTCTTCTCCCCACCACTCCCACCCACCCGCTCCAACCAGCACTGGTCAGCCCCAGCGGTGGGGCAGGCCTAGACTCCCTGCAGAGCTACAGGAGCCCTGCGCTCAGCTTCCTTCGCCAGGCTGTGGAAAAGGAGAGAAGGGGCAATGAGAGGCCGGAGGAGAGCAAAGGGAGAGGTCTGGGCTTCCTCACCACACCCCCAACCTGTCACACCAGGTAACCAAAATCAGCTCTCCCCAGAGCTCAGGGTCTCCTTCCTTTTCTTTCACTTCCTAGCTCAGGAGTCTTTGCAGAGGCCAAAATCTCCAAATCCAACCTTTTCTAAACCCAGCTTCCAAAATTTCTCTAACCTGCCATCACTACTGTGTATAAGCAAACTTAACTCACCCCTGCCCATTCCAAGATCTCCTTCTAAGCCAGGACAGATCCTAGTCTCATCCCTCCCTTCTTTTTTCTCCTCCGGCCCCATTTCTCCCCTTCTTTCCAAACTTGTTCCACATCTCCCTCTTCCAGGAAGCCCTCCTAGGCTGATCCCTTGGCCCCTTGGGCAAACACAACCGGTCCCATCACCCAGTCCTGCTGTCCTCTCTCAAGTTTATCAGGGCTTATGCCCATGTTTTTGCTTGTCACAGAGTAAAGGGCAGCTGGTAGGTGGGCGTTTGCCCCAACTGTTATACCAGAACAGGAACCTCTCCTCTAAGACTGAGAGTCACGATCTCTTCCCCCCCTGGACATCTGACATCTATCCACATTGGGTGCTGCACACAAAGGGGACTGAAAAAGAGGTGGCAGGGGCCAAAAGTGGACTGGTGGCCAGGATATGATATAGTGTGGGCAGTCTCCTAACTTTAAGTGTGCAGGTACAGCTCTTTGAGTCTGCAGGGGCCAGCCAGGAAGTTAGAAACAGGGTCCCTCTTCCATACTCTATGAGGGTCTCCCCAAACTCTGCTGACCTGATCTGCCATTCACAACTTCTAAAGGAGAAAAGGATAAGGCTCACACACACTTTGAAAGATTAGGGTGGCAGGTGCTGAGATCCTGGGAGAGGGGTGGGTCAGGTGAGCAGCCTGTATTATTAATTCAGGCATCGCCTTCATTATTATTCAAATTTATTCATATCCTTGCGCATTTCTCTAGTGCAGCTACATGCTGCAAACTCTCCACACTCACGTTTCTCCTTCCCACAGCCCCCGGAGCCCAAGTCAAGGGCTTGTGAGTGAGGTGGCTGATAAGCCCTGGCTCAGAGATGGAATTTATATTCATAGCTTTCCTGCATGGGGCCTGGACATCCTGGTCTCCTGCTGACATCTCTGGAGGACAGTGAGCAGCTGGCTCCGTGTCCACTTGGAGTGAGGAGGTGACTGGCCCTGCGGCAGCATGGAGGTGGGAGGCACTTGGAGTCAGATTCGGGAGATGGGGAGCTTGCTGAAGTGAGGAGTGGTGTGACCTTGGGCATGTCACTTCCTCCTCCGGGCCTCCATGTGCTCACCTGCACAATGACAATCCTGGACCAAGGACCGTGGATCCCTACATGCTTGAATACTAAGAGCACAGATTTAGGAGACAGACTAAGGTTTACATTTTGCCAGTGTGGCTTCTCAACCGAGTGACCTTGGCCAAGCTACCTACTCTCTAAGCTTCATTTTCCTGCTTGCTAAACTGGGGGATGATAGCTCCTGCTTCCCAGCTGCTGTGAAAGCAAAACGAGATGAGGTGAACACAATCCTGGTACGTCCCTCGCACCTACCCTCTAAATGGTAGTTACGATCACTGTTTACCCTGAGCAGTTAGACAACTGGAGGGACAGCCAGAAACCTGAGCAGAGACATGCCAAAGAAGGTGGTTATGTCTTTCTGGGGATTTTGAAGTAAAATTTTCTCTTGGTTTAGGCCCCTTTGAAGCCATTTCATCCAGAGACAGGGAGATGGAAGCAATGACCCTGCAGACAGTCCCGAGAGGAGGGGAAACGAAGGGGTCTTGGGAATTTAACTTGATGGAAAGGCAGCCTAGATCCTGAGCCCACAAAAGTCACAGGCAATGTTTTCTGGTCCCAAAACAGCCCGTGCAGGCAAGACAGCACCTGAGATAGCGTCCAGATGCCCCCAGGCTACCCCAGCCTGGTTCACGATTAGGGGAAAGCTGAAGTCTGCTCTCGCCAAGTCCTGTTCTCTCTCCTCTGCACGTGCCAGGCTTCTGTCACCCCTTCCCACTCTTGCACAGGTTCCATGAGAGGAACACTTCTCCCTCCTCCTCCCTCGGATTCAAACACACCACCTCTCAGAAGTCTTCCGTGACTTGTATGCATTCCCTTGCAGCACCTGTACTCACTTCTCTCTTCTGCTATAGCAGGGACCACACTGCAGTGCAGTGGCTGCCCCCTCCCTGGCCAGCCCCAGATGCAACTCTTGGAGTCTGGACTCTGTCACACATAGCCAAAGACCCACCACCAAGCACAAGGCCTGGCTGCTGGGCACACCAACGAGGTTCTGAATAAATCTGCAGAGGACTGAGAGTGAGCAAAAGTGCAGACAGTCCTGCCTTGCGACACCCCAGGGAGAAAAGGAGGCAGAGCATGCCCTACCCCCAGGTGAGGCCCGCAGATTTCGGCAAAGGCAGAGGCAGGCCAGGAGGGTGAAGGGGACAGCATCTTCCCCCCAGTGAGAGGAGGAACAGTGCTGGGGGCAGGAACTGGAGTCAGTCCTGGGAAGCTCCCTGGAAAAAGGGAGTGTGGAGCAGAGCTGAAGGGTAGGGAACAGGTCTGGAAGGTTCCAATGTATGATGGGGGGTGACAAGGGGATGCAAGGGAGTGGAGGAGAAAGCCTGGAAGTGAGCAGTGAGTTGCAGACCTCAGACAGGGCGCCACTGTTCCATCTAGAGAGGGTGGAAGTGTCCCAGTGACCTTATACTGAAAGGAAAGCATGAGGTGCTGGTATGTCCCGGAGTGTCAAGAAGGTGCCAAGAACCCACACAGGTGGCCTAGCAGGTACCCTATGCACACATCCAAGCACACCCCGCTCCAAGGTCCTGGCCGCCTGGCCTTCCACCATCCACAACACAGAGCGCAGCCTGCCCAAAACTGGGGTGAAATTTCAGTCCCATCCCTGCACCTTTGCCCACTTCCAGGAAATAAAACCAGAGCCAGGCAGAAATGCAGGGAATCTGCTCACTGCGGGGTGAGAAGGTGGGCCTTGGGGACCCAGGCGAGAGGGGAACCAGGAAGGGCGTGACCACAGACAGAGAGTGAAGACAGACATGCCCCCGTTGCACCGTCAAATCCTGGCAGCTCCAGTCTAGGAGGAGCGCGCAATTCTGCGATTCTGTGTGTGCTTTAAGTGAATTTCCACCTGCTTGGAGCTCGCTCCCTCCCCGACTTCAGACACCATCACAGACACGGTGAACTCTTAAGCAGCGGTCGTGGAGCCAGGCAAAGAACTACCAAGCTGTACGCATGCGTGCAGGGGAGAGCGCACTCACACGCCGAGGAGGAGGCCAACAGTGGTGCGAATGAGGCTGAGAAATAGAGCCAGAGACAGACACCCACACAGAGGTGCAGGGAGAGCAAGCAGAGAAAGGAAGGAAGAGAGCTCTGCCAGGAAGAAAAAGATGCACGCTGAGGCCAGGCCCCCTGGGATCCCGAGGGAAAAGCACCAGGAAAAGCCAGTGAGACGAAGGCACCACAGAGCGCAGAGACCCAGGCCAAAGCAGGAAAGCAGAGGGGAGAAAGATGGAGACCAAGAGGAAGACAGGGAGGTGGGCAGGGCGGTGTGGGGGCCGTGGCCACACTGGGCCAGCACCCCACCTCCTGCCCCGGTGTTGGACACTGCATCATTTGACCAGAGTAGGGGACTCCTGGGAGGCTCTGCCAGGGTTAGCAGGCAGGTGAACAGCTGAATGAGGTGGAGGAGATCAGAGCCTTGAGGGGTGAGGGGAGCACCGAAGGACCCGGGGAGAGATCTGGAGTGCAACAGGGGATACTGCAGGCAGCTCTGTGCTTCGTGCCAAGGTGAGGAGACGTGAGAGCTGGGGGGACCCTGATTTCCCCCCAGCCCCCCTCCCACCTCTCTCCCAGACCTCCTTCCTTTCAGGTTAACCCACGGCCCTCACCACACCTGTTCCCACAGCACAAAGCTCCTCTAGCCTCAGCCTTGAATTTGTTCCCTCCCTGGTCTCCCACCACACTGTTTGGGCTTCTAGTTGGCACTTATCACAGCCTACCTGGGATTAAAAGTTACTCTGTGTGTGTTTCTGTCTCCCCCACTCTCCTGGGAGCCCCAGGACAACAGGGATGATCTGATTTACCATTCTTGTCCCTTCAGCCTCAGCAACGTTCCTTAATAATGAACACTTCCAGTTACAAGCTGCTGACGATGCCAGGCACCGAGGCGGATGCCTTACACACATCGTTTCCAGCAGCACAATCCACTCCCAGCGGCAGTCATTATTACCTTCTTTTTAGACAAAAGGGAAATAAGGCTCAGGGCACTTAAGGCGCAGCTTGTAAGTGGCAGAGGTGGGATTTGAACTCGGGTCTTTTGGGCTCCATGGTTCCCACCCTTGGCACTGTGCCATGCTACAAGAAGCCCCTGCAGAATGAATTAGCTTCATGGCCTCCACCGGAAGAGAACTGCTGGAGCCCCTAAGTTCCGCCCATCTACCACTTCTGATCCAGTCCTACAGCTTAGACTTCATCTGAATGCCACTTACCTGCGTGGGGGTAGTGCTCCTCGGATTCAGGCCGGCCAGTGCCCTGGAGCCACACACACACATGCCCTGTACACTGCCCACAACACAGGGGAAGGTTTGATGTCAATGTCCCTACGGGAAAGGAAGAGTGGTACCCACGGCTGGAGCAGCCACCAGCAGCACCCAGAGAGGTTTCAGTGATTCACAAAACATGGACCTTTAGGCCACCGGTGGCCGTCTGCAGGAGTAGTAGGAACAACAAACAGCCTTGCTTTCCGTGCCGCACAGCTCACTGGTACAAGTTCACTTACTGTACACAGCAACTCAACGAGTTGGTACAATTTTTATCCCTAATAAGGCAACGTCCCTGCAGTCACACAGCTGGTAAGTACCAGACCCAGCAAACACAGCGAGGAACCAGACCCCTGGCTGCCCCTGGAATGCCATCTGAACAGCCTGGCTACTGCTGTCTTCTGGGACCTCCCAGCTCAGATTCAGGCCATTGTGCAAACCTGTCCCCAGGGGCCTCTCTACCTGCCCTTAATACTGTCCTTTCTCCTGGGACACTCTCTCCTTCTTAACACTGATCTTTCTGGGGCCACTAGCTCTGTCCTCCAACTCCCTCCTCCGTCTTCATCGCAGCACTGGGGGCCAGACTCTGTGTGAACACATCTTCTCTTCCTCCAAAGGCCTGGGGAGGACAGAGAGGTCGAATCCTGTATTTCACTAAGAACTACGAAGTGACCTCTAAATCTATCCCAGAGAGGTTGGAAATGCTCACAGATTCTCACACACACGTCGTACACTTCTTGCAGGCACGTGCACCACGACACACGAGCACACACATTTGCCGGCATGCACACACGCACACACGCACACCCCTCCTGACTTCTACACTCAAGTCCGTGTCTCTGCACCCATGGGCACCCGTCCGCTCCTGTGTCACTGCACACGTGCCCGGGCGGTCACGTTCCCAGAGCCCAGGCTGCCAGGCCAGCCTGGAACCAGGGAGGGAATGGGGCCAAGCACACAAGAAGCCAGGGAGCAGGAGAGGGGGGTGGTGGAGGACAGGCCTTGTCTCCCCGGATTTATCAAACGAGCAGTAATGAACCCCCTGGGCCAGAGCAGTCCCCACGCTCTCCACTGCAGCCCTCCACTCCAGATCGCGCTGCTGGTTCAAAGGGAAGCCTTTGATTCGCACCGACAGCTTTCAGATGGAACTAAATCTCTCCACACTCCACTCTCCCTCCCTCTCTCTGCCTCACATCTTCGCTCTCTGCCCACCCCCACAGGACTTTCTTCCCCCTACCCCGGCTGTTCCCTTCCCGCTCTATGAAAAATACAACAGCCACAGAGGTCCCCTCACATTGGATTCTTTCAGAGAAGAGAGGATTTCAATTCTCTGGGCTGGGCCAGCAACCCAGCAAAGAGGGAAGGAGAGAGGGAAGGGACAGAGGAGGAGAGAAGGCAAGAGGAGGGAGGAAGGGAGACAGAGAGAGGAAGAGTGGGAAGGGGTGCTGGGCTGGGGCTGGGTAAGGGCGTGGACAGACAGGATGCTCCCGGATGACCACGGATGCTGCTCTGACCATGGGATGGAGGGTCTGGGTCTGCCGATTCTGCCTTACACAGGGCCCAGCCCAGAATGCCCAAGTGCCCCAATCTGATGTGACTGCCTGCAGAGACTGTAACCCCTCCTTTGACAGATGAGGCATCAGGGGATGGAAAACTCTACTGACTTGCTCACAGCGGATAATCTCAGTGGAATGACTGTAAGTAGAAGTCAGGTGACACAGATATCAGATGGAGAGTCCAAAATGACAAACTGCATCCCCCAAAGACAAGTTTCCAAACATTCAAGGACTATTGTCACCTCCACTCTTCTGCCCACCAAAGCACTCTGGCTTCATTTCACAGTTTGAAGTGAAAAAGACACAGTGAACAGCAGGGCCTCGAATGCCCTGATCCACCCCACCCCCACTTCCCACTTCTGCTCCTTTCTCACTGGTCCCAGGAAGCCAAAGCCGTAAGCAGAAGAACCAGTCTCTCCTCCCTTACCCCAACTGCTTGGCCACAGCCACCCCGATGTCCATTTCTAAGGCTGGGGGTAGGGTAGGGACAGCCAAAGGCATCTTTCCAGAGACCAGATGGGATTTTACAAGTGGCCACATTCTGGCCTGGTTTCCTTGCATTTGAGCGACCACAGAGGCCAGCTGCAGGGGCCGGCTGTGTTCACAGTGACAGGGCAAGTGGGCCAGTGGATTAGTCACCTAAAGAGACAGGAACAGAGCCCTGAAAAAGGCAAGGGGGACCGGCCCAGCACGGCCCTGCCAGGTGGGAGTGGGGCAGAAGTACGCCGAGCCAGAAGTTGGGGGTGCAGGCTCATCTGGTGCTGGCTCTGCCACCAACTGGCTGTGTGACTTTGGGGAGGTCACTTCAATTGTCTGGGTCTCAGCCTCTCTAAACTGTAAAGGGAAGGGATAACTTGGCCCCCAAGGCACTTTCCAGCTCTGATGCTCTCAGATCCCACCCCTGCCTCCTGCTTTCCTGCAGCCTCAGCCAAGCCTTGAGGACACTCCTAAGGACTCAGTCCTGTGTCCCATCACGCTCAGACTGGGGAGGGGAACTGGTGTACCTGGTCCTGTCCTGTTGTTCCCTCCCTGGCCGGGGCGTAGTGGGAGGTCTGAGGGTTTGTGACACTGAGACAGAGACCGAGAGCACTCAAGGGAGGTGTTCAGCATAGGAGGAGAGAGGACATCCTTCGTTTTCCTCGTAAGAACTCCCACATCCCTTCCGATAGGTTGGTGGTAGGTACGTGAAACACAGAGGGCAGGCGATCTGGGAGCCCTGAAGTGACCTGCTAGCCCAAGCCCACGCACAAAACTTCAAGCTTCACGTGGAAGAGGCTGGCAGGGATGGCTGGAAACACTCCCACCTGCCCCATATGGGCCTCCAGCCCGTGGCAACTGGGCCAGACCTAAAGCACCAGCTCTATGCAAATGTGCCCTGGCAGGGGCCCCTGAGAATGTTTTATGGAAAGGACAATGGCACGGTGAGCCCAGTGGGCTTAGCTACAGCAGGTACGACAGGCGGGAGCAGAAAGGGGGTGGCAGGGCTGGTGAATGGTTCTGCTGGAAAAATGAGTTTCAATCTGGCTTCAGCGGGCAAGGGAAGGAGGTGGGGGAGAGAGGAGACAGGTGGCAGGCAAAGACTTAGCTCAGAAAGGAGACAGGGCTACGAAGCAAGGAGGAGAGAGCAGAAACGAGGACTGGGCCAGAGAAGCCTGTGGAGGAAGTGGAGGAAGGAGTGAAGGTGGAGAGGCAGGAGAGGAAGGACAGCCTCTGCCCCCCCCCCCACCCAGGCCCTGCATCTGCCCTCCCCTGACCTAGGGAGCAGACGGGCGCGGGGCCCAGCGCCTGGCTCTCCAGCAGTGCCCAAAGTGCACAGAGTGGAAGGGAGAGAAGCAGAGATGCGGGACCCTGGAGAAGATGCCTCAATATGCAAAGAAGAAACAAGAAGGGAGGAAAGGATGGGAAGAAAGAATCATAGACCGAGAATAGAGAGCAAAAGAGATAAAGAGAAAGTTCGTGGTGGGAAGAGGAGCAAGAGGCAGTAAAAGATTGTTTTAAGGTCAGGTAAGGAAGGAAGGCACTGCGGGACAGTGTGAAAGAAGCAGGCAGCAAGACAGAGAGGAGAGGGGAAGAGAAGAGAATCGCATTAGAACGAGGACCTGCAGGTGTGCAGGACGGGCCTTGGTGACAACCAACCCAACACCCTTCGTTTTGAAGAAGCTGAAGGCCAGCAAGGGAGGGAGGAATTTGGGGTGGGCATGTCTCCACATCCCCTTCCGGCCAGACTCCTGTCTACAGAGGCCTCTTGAGAGAGGCAGGCGCACCCCAAAGCTCACTCCGTCTGCACTGTTGGTGGGGCCGGAGGGGCCTCTACCAGGGAACTCTCCTTCACCAAAGGAAGGGAAGGAAAAGGGGCGCTGAGAGGGGAGTTATGGAGGAAAAGGATGGAAGGTGGATAGAAAATGAGAAGTGAGAATCAAGATAAAAACATAAGGAGACCATCTGGGAGGGAAACTGAGAACGGAGACAAGGAGGACAGAGGACCAAGATGGAAGACACTGGAGAAGGCTGACGGGGTTGGCGGCAGAGGCAGGGGCCGTGCAGGTGGATGGGCAGGAAGGTCAGGGTGGACGATCCCTCCCCCTCTGGCCTCCCCTGAAGGTCTTGAACTTTTAGGTCAAGAAAGGAACTGAAGTCCTTGGGAAATAGAAGGGAGCTTTGAAAAGCTCAGCCGAGGAGGGACAAGAGAAGGGGCTGAGACAGGCCATATCTGAGGCAGCATGAGGGCAGGGCCAGGCATCAGCTGCTCCTCGCCTCCGCCCACAAGTCCTGCAGGGGCTCTCAGCTGGCCTTCTGAGGAGGGAGGCCAGTCAGCCACTCAACTCTTCCTGGGGTCTAACCCCATTCCCTCCTCCTACATGAAAGCCACCCCCTGGGCACACCTCCCTACGCAATCCATAATTAAGAGAAGTGCCAGTTCTTCACTGACAGCATCCCTCTCTGCTTTAATAAGTGCAGTAACCACTACCATGAATAGTCCGAGAGGAGCAGAATGGTACCTGAGTCCCCCAGCAGGCTCATAGCCCAGGAAGAAACACAGGCTGGTCCCCAGACCCTCTGCTTGGAGGTCTCCTGGCCTTTTTTTTTTTTTTTTTTTT